>KV014406.1:13087-65125 GCA_001598015.1 Dorcoceras hygrometricum | reverse complement strand
AAGTGTCAGAAGAACCACCCTGGTCCTTGTAGAAAGGGACAGAATGTTTGTTACAGATGTGGATTGCTATGGCATGTTATTAAGGACTGCCCGAAGTCAAAACAGATGGTGACCAGCAGAGCTTACATCATGACAACTGAACAAGCCAATCCAGATTCCACAGTGGTTACAGGTAAGATCTTGATTGCTGGTTTGCCCACATCAGCCTTAATAGATTCAGGTGCGACGCATTCATTTATAGCAGCCGATTTTGCTAAGAAGTTACCTATTAGACCCGACCAGGTGACTATGGGATTTTGCGTAACGGTGCCTCTAGGGAAGAGCTGGTATCTCATGATTTGTTTCGCGACTTAGAACTTAGGCTTCAAGGGCATTTGGTCACTTCTGATTTAATTGTTTTACCTATGCCTGAGTTCGATCTAATTCTAGGGATGGATTGGTTAACCAGATATGGTGTAGTAACAGATTTCAAACTTAGAACTGTGGTAGTGAAACCCCCAGGAGGAGACTGGTTCACCTCTGGGGAAGAGCTGGTATCTCATGATTTGTTTCGTGACTTAGAACTTAGGCTTCAAGGGCATTTGGTCACTTCTGATTTAATTGTTTTACCTATGCCTGAGTTCGATCTAATTCTAGGGATGGATTGGTTAACCAGATATGGTGTAGTAATAGATTTCAAACTTAGAACTGTGGTAGTGAAACCCCCAGGAGGAGACTGGTTCACGTTCGAGACCAATCAGAATTGTAAGATTTCTCGCATTGTTTCAGCTCTTAAAGCTTAGAGTTGTTTGAGAAAAGGGGGAGTAGGATTTTTGTTAAGCCTATCATCCTTAGCAGCTTTTATCAAGCCTCAACTTTCAGAAGTGGAGATAGTAAACGAATTTCCCGAGGTTTTTCCAGAAGACATATGCGGACTGCCACCTGATAGGGAACTGGAATTTGCAATTGATTTAGTGCCGGGAGCAGCACCAGTTTCCCGACCGCCTTATTGTCTTGCTTCATCAGAAATGAAAGAACTAAAGGAGCAAATACAAGAGCTGTTGGAGAAGGGCTTTATACGACCAAGTACATCACCATGGGGAGCCCCTGTTTTGTTCGTTAAGAAGAAGGACGGGAGTCTAAGGCTGTGTATAGATTATAGAGATTTGAATAAGCTGACAATTAAGAATAAATATCCCTTGCCTAGAATTGAGGATCTGTTTGATCAGTTGAAGGGATCGGTAGTTTTATCTAAGATTGATTTGAGGTCTGGTTATCACTAATTGAAGATAAAACCAGCAGACATATACAAAACAGCTTTTAGAACACGTTACGGCCACTACGAATTTTTGGTAATGCCTGTTGAACTTACTAACGCCCCTTCAGCCTTTATGGATTTGATGAACAGAGTTTTCCAACCCTTTTTGGATCAATTTGTAGTGGTGTTCATCGATGATATTTTGTATACTCCAAGAACAGATTTGAGCACGCGAACCATCTGAGAACAGTGCTTCAGATTTTGAAATACATGCAGCTGTTCGCCAAGTTTAGCAAGTGTGATTTTTGGTTGGAGAAGGTATCTTTTCTAGGGCATATTATATCCAAAGATGGATTGGAAGTAGACCAGCGAAGGTGGAAGCCGTTCGCGATTGGCCGGTACCGACATCTGTTACATAGGTTAGGAGTTTTCTGGGGTTAGCTGGTTATTACAGACGCTTTATTAAGGGATTTTCGAATATATCTGTTCCCTTAACTTCGCTAACTAGGAAGCTGAACACCAGCGACCAGCAGGAATGTTGAAACCGTTTCCCATTCCAGAGTGGAAGTGGGAATGTATAGCCATGGATTTTGTGACTGTATTGCCTAGGACTACCCAAGGTTATAATTCTATTTGGGTTATTATAGATAGACTTACGAAATCTGCTCACTTTTTTCCAGTGAAGATGACTTACGACGCGAGTAGATACGCAGAATTGTATATAAAAGAGATCATCAGACTTCACGATGTTCCTGTATCGATTGTATCTGATAGGGATTCCAAGTTCACGTCTGCATTTTGGAGAAGTCTGCATCGAGCTTTGGGAACGAAGTTAACATTTAGCACATCCTTTCATCCCCAAACCGATGGACAGTCAGAAAGAGTGATCCAGATTTTAGAGGACTTACGCAGAGCATGCATTATAGATTTCTCAGAAATTTGGGATTTGAAATTGCCATTGGTGGAATTTGCGTATAACAACAGTTTTCAAGCCTCCATCCAGATGGCTCCATATGAAGCTCTATATGGACGTAAATGTAGAACGCCTCTTCATTGGGATGAGGTAGGAGAGCGAGATGGTCTAGGACCAGACCTGGTAGAGCAAACAGTGAGCGTTGTTAGAAAATAAAGGAAAGGATGAAAGATGCTCAAAGCAGACAAAAGAGTTATGCAGACAATAGAAGAAGGGAGCTAAGTTTTGACGTTGGTGATCATGTCTTCTTGAAAGTAGACCCAATGAAGGGAGTGGAGCGTTTTGGAAAGAAGGGAAAACTGAGTCCCAGATATATAGGTCCCTATGAGATTCTGGACAAAGTAGGAACATTGGCCTATCGATTAGCACTGCCGCCGCATCTATCTTCAGTGCATAATGTATTCCATGTATCAGCTTTGAGGAAGTACGTTCCCCACCCATCGCACATTTTGAATGCTGAACCAATTCACTTAGCGCCAGATTTGAGTTATGAAGAGAGACCTGAGAAGATCCTTCTTAGGGAGATTAGAAAGCTGAGGAACCGTAGCATCCCAATGGTTAAAGTTCAGTGGTCGAATCAAACCGAACGAGAAGCTACATGGGAAACGGAAGCTGATATGCATAGTCGTTACCCAGATTGGTTCGGTAAGTAAATTTCAAGGACGAAATTTTTATAAGGTGGGTAGAGTTCTAGCGCACCAAAATCCATAGGACCGCAAATTCTAATCCTTATAATTCGAAGACCCATTTCTAATCTCAGATTTCAGCATTATTTATTTATTCAAGAAGCTGATTTCTATTTTCAGATTTCACGCGGTGCATGAGGATTGTTGGACGTCTCCTCGAGTGCAAGATGAGCAGTTTTCAGATCTCTCAAAAATATAATGGCCGGGATGAGAGAATGGTTAATTTTCAGATTTATGTAGTGCATTTACAAATCAAAATAGTGACAGGGGATTTTAAGTAAAATTTTGAGATGTACGCATGGTTCACCATGCCTACTCAAGTGTTTCTCCCTGTTAAAAATCAGACTCCCATACCGATGGTCCTTGTGACCTATAAGTTCATTTCCTTGCAAGAAAATACTCATTTTTGCATAAAACAAATTAGGAAGCTCATCGAAGTGCTCAAAAAGACTCTCTGTGAGACCTGCTGCATTTCGTGATTTCTTCTTATTGAGGCAAGTAAATCCGATTCTTGCTACGCCATGAAAGCATATGTATTGTTCTTTTTCGTTTTGTGATTCCTAGCCTAAGTTATGTTTAACATCAGCCTTTGTTCATTTTCTGTTGATATTGAAGTGTATGTTTGATATTCGGGTTCACAGATGGTTTCTGTTTGAAACTAAACAAGTGCGTTTTATGAAGTTGATGTTGTAGATGTTGATTTTAACCCACTGAGCATTTCAGATTCCAGTCCATCGTAAAAGTTTGAAATTCTTCTTCTGGCGATTGGTAACATTTTGAAATTGACGCTATGTAATAGGATGTTGCTAGTCGAATCAGTATAAGTCTGGTTTATAGGAAATAGCTGGTAGTGTAGCTATCATTTTGATGTTTACAACACTAAGATATAGTCAGATTTTGGTTTCCTATATCCACGGCTGAATTTCATCTTTAAGCCAGTAGTTTCCATTTCAGCTGTTGTCAGCTAAGCACTGTTCATTCGTGTTCAGCTGTTGCATTGTTCCTCGTCAACTGTTGCGTTGTTTTCATCAGCTGTTGGTTTTCAGATGTTGCATTGTTCCTCGTCAGCTGTTGCGTTGTTTTCATCAGCTGTTGGTTTTCAGATGTTGCATGGTTTCTCAGATGTTGCATTGTCCTCGTCAGCTGTTGCGTTGTTTCATCAGCTGTTGGTTTCAGATGTTGCATTGGTTTCTCGTCAGCTGTTGCGTTTGTTTCATCTAGCTTGTTGGTTTTCATATGTTACATTGTTTCTCGTCAGCTGTTGCGTTGTTTTCATCAGCTGTTGGTTTTCAGATGTTGCATTGTTCCTCGTCAGCTGTTGCGTTGTTTTCATCCGCTGTTGGTTTTCAGATGTTGCATTGTTCATCGTCAGCTGTTGCGTTGTTTTCATCAGCTGTTGGTTTTCAGATGTTGCATTGTTCATCGTCAGCTGTTGCATCATTTCATCGTCATCTGTTGCACTAGTTGTATTCAGCAGTTGTTTTGTTCAACGTCTGAAAGTCCTTGTTTAAGTTGCGTTGACATCTGAGTTGACCAACCAAAGTCTGATTTGTTTCTTCCCAACGTCTGTTTTTCTATTCAGCTGTATGCTCAGTAAAGAAAACGTTTTATGGAAAACTGAGTTTAAAATAATGAGAACCCCGATGTTAAGATCTGATTTTACCCAGATAATGTTTAAAGGAAGCAATTGTTCAGATTTTTAAGATTTATGGCAAAGATAACATCCGGTCCATTTGTAAGGGTGAGCAGCAGACGAGCGGGACAGTTGCCCCCTTCATATTGGGTGAGATTTCACCATATAGTAACTGATATCAGTAGTCATTCGATCGAGTGCAACATGACCTATTGGGAGAGCTTCTGAGCCATAAGGCTAACGAGAATAATGATGGTGGGATCTGAGTTTTTCCCACAGTAATGTATACAATGAGATCTTATGTTTTAATGCCTTTATTTAAACTATGATGTCTCATGTATTGCGCCTGCATATATGGTGTTTTGTTACTCCCAGTTTTGCCTGCTGAGCCCCTAGGCTCACTAGCTTTCTTGGTGCAAGTGAGTCCGCGCCGGAGCAGATGGGTGGTGGAGTATGAACCAGTAGCGGCGTGTGAGTGTTTATCGAAGGCCTGCGTTTCCGCGATGTTTATTTTGTAGTTGTTGTTTTTGTTGTCTTTGATCTTAGTCAAATATATATTGAGATCTGTTACAACAAAGATGAATTCAATTAGAGTTCAGTAGTTTTAATATCACGACTTCGCATTTTGTACTTCGAAATTGTAATGAAATCTGATTTTATTTTCTTGGCGCCAGTGATTATTAATTCGATTTTTTTTATCTGAGCTAGGAAATACAGCTTGTTCCATTTTTCATTTCACCCCTCTATTTTCCCTTTTATTTCGTTTTTTTTATTCCATGACCTCCATGGGTATGGGCGTCACAAGAACCTTGATGTGACTGACCCAAAGACTGCCCTCCCATAAGAGGACACGCTATAGCAAAATGTCCCGGTTGTCCACAGAGATGAAAAAGACCTCGAACTCCACGACAATACGAAGTCTCATGCTTCCCTCCGCACTGTCCACAGAACATACTGCCAGAACTACTACCACCAGAACTCACAGAACCAGAGGAACTCGAATGTGCCTTCTTCTTAAACTGTTTGCCTCGTGGCTTGAACCTCTGACGATTCGATTGCTATGACCCCTGAGGAGACTGAAACGATTGCGACACATCTTTCACCGGTTGAAAAGTGCGCCCCACTGATGGCTGAACCGGAGCCTGTGCCTCCAACAAACTCTCTTCAATATCTACAGCACGATCCACGACCTCAGCATAAGTCGCAGGTGAACTAGACAACACCATCCGGAACAAAACAGGCCTCAAACCCTTCAGAAACTTATTCCTCTTAGTCCTTTCCTGGTTAGCTACATGGGGAACATACATCAATAGCGAAGAGAACTGTCTGACATACTCGGCCACCTTCATATTCCCTTGCTTCAGGTTGTCAAACTCTCGCTCACGACTGTTGTAGTAGGACTCTGGGGTATACTCCTGTCGGAACGCTGCACAGAAGCTCTCCCAAGTAATCACAGCCCCACTCTCTCGCAAGATACGGGAAGTACCTCTCCACCAGCGCTGCGCGTTATCTCTCAACTGCAACACCGCTATCTTCAATCTCTTCTCAGGAGTGTACTCCAAGGTATCAAACAGCTCTTCCATCTGAACTAACCAACCTTCGGCCATCAAACACGAATGTAGGGGGATTCATCCGCTGAAACCTTGATAGAACTAACTCCATCTCGCCAATCTGTCTCGTCACATCCTCTACCTCTGCCTGCCTCTCACGATGACGCAAAGGGATAGTCTGCTGAATACCCTCATCACTATCCGAGGCCCTAGACTCCTCAGTAGAACGTCTAGCAGTCCTACCTCTACCTCTCCTCGGCGGCATCTAATCAAATCTCAGGGTAAGGACCAACATCAGATAATCACAGAGGCATGCATAAGCCACAGAGTCAATCAAAATCAAATCCAAACTCTGTGCCTAGACTCGAGTGTGTTCAATGGAAAACGAGCTTATCCCATTTTAGGCTCTGATACCAAAAATGTCAGGCCCCGTGCTAATTAACAAGGATTAATTGCACAATTAAGCACATAAACGCGGAAGCATAAAATAGGGCTAAAAATTTTCGAAATAAAGTTGGGCCTGAACCAAATCATATCTTCAAAATAGTCATAATCAAAATACAAGTTAAATCGAAACTCATACAACAACAGGTAATCACAACTCAAATCAACAACGATCCCCCAGAATACATATAACCTCAGGGCATCCCCTGGATCAATACATAATAAAGTAATAAGAATAACTGGGACTCAAGAAAATGGGGATCGACCAGCTAGGGTTCCAGTCTGTCCAGCTTGGTTACCTGAAGATCCTGCAAATGGGCAACACAGACCCAAACAACACAAAAGCAGGAAAAAGAATACGAGGTCAAACCTCATTACTAAGAGCACTAATATACCATCAAATCATAAACATGCAGTATTCTAAGTCATGAATGCATGCGGCTGCCAAGAAATCGGTCATCAAGGCCTGCTAATCAGCTGGCAGTAATCTCAGTCGAGCCTTATACCCGCACAGTGTATCAATCGGGGAAATCATCGGTCCGTGATCTTCAGGCCCGTCAGTCATCATAGCTCGGTGGTTTTCTGACACAACAAATCAGTCGGTCACCACTCCGATGATAGCGTTGTACCTTTTAGGCATGACACATCTGCCTACCGGTCACAACGTGGCTCTATCTCAGGTTCTCAATCGATCAATCAATAGGCTCAATATGTATGCATGAATGCCATGAAATTCAAATCTGATTTCAACATGCATAAATTACGTAAACGGCTCATATCAATCAATAAAATTGTTCACGTAAGCACAGATCTCACATATCACAAACATCATGCCTCAAATACTAGCACGCTATGTCTAAGATGTTAAAAAAAGCTCAACTCGTACCTTCAATTCTCAAGTTCTACCTCAACAGATCTCACCAGGGCACTGCAACTTTAGCCTAAACAATCTGCCTCCTCGCTGGTTACGACAAACACAGCAGGAACCTCCTGAGAGCTTAGTCTAGAAGCTCACACGGTCAGTAGAAAACTCTACTCAACTGTCGCGAGAACCTACGAATTCACAGCTTCTTCGCGCTCCCCCTCCAACGTCGACTCAGGCCACCTAACTGGTATCAATCGAAAGAGCTACTCAAGACGAGCTCAACGCCACATGTCTCGCTCCAATAACGGCGGAAATCGGCGGCAATTTACCGTAGAAGTGTTCGAATGAACAGTATCTGTCTAGGGTTTCACCGGAGACAGCACTTGGTATAAAAATCCTCGCAGCACTACTGTTCTAAGCAATCCAGATCTCTGCTTAAGCTAAGGCAAAAGTCCTCTCAAAGCTGAATCCAGCTTTCGCCCTCAACTGGCTATGATGATACGGTTCAGATGTCTAAACGAGTTACTAACTCCACAGCAAACGACATCACACCAACTAATCAAAACGACGTAGTAGAGCTTCTACAGTTGAAACAGATCTCTCGCTAGCAACATCTGAATAGCACTAACAACCAGCGGTCAACTCAGCTGTGTTGACCAACACGTGGCATCTTCTCGAACCTGCGCGCTAAAGCTAACAGCTGCCTCTCGCTACATTCTCATAGCTGCGTTGACTAGCGTTGACATCTGCTCATGCTACATTGAGTACCAACATCTGAATGCTCTCTATCTCCCGTGCAAGAACGCTGCTGGCCTATCTTCTCCCATCGATGAACCTCAAGTCTGAATTACCACTGGAATCACTTCCCGATAGGAAAATGCAACTAATGAACTCCAAATTCAACGCTGATTTAACCCGATAACCAGCAACTCATATTTGATCAACTCTATGTCAAATCTGAACACCCAGAAATCATAATTTCCGAGAAAAATCTTAATCCAAAATCTGATTAACCATTAAATCTTACTTAACAGATTTCTAGTCCTCACAGAAACTATGAAAGAATAACTGCACATGTTTGAAAACATTTACTTGCATTTAAAAGGGAGAATCTTACTGCGCTCTGTTATTATTATCAATCGAAATATGGCTTACACACATGTACATAGGTCAATATCGTTTGATCAAACTGCAAACTGATATAGGAACTGGGAACAAATCCCAAACAACGCAATTGAAGGGTATGTAGTTCTTCAACCACAACATGATCCCTTTTCGATTTGAAAGGGGCACACTGGTTCTTCAGCCAGCGTCCTCACCCTTTCAATGAGACCGTCTGTTATCTACGTCATAATCCTTTAAACATTTTACTTCCTTTAAACATTTTGTACTATCTTTTCTTTCTTCTGTCAAGTATGGTTTGCTGTTTTAAAAACTCTCTTGATGTTGAAAACTGGTGGGAGTTTATCGGATTCAATTGAAGAAGAAAACTGGAATCAACTCGGAGTATAAACAGTACGCAAGCGTACTGGCTTAGAATAGAAAATAAGATCTGGGCTGTTTGGTCAACTCAGATTAGGAAAAGTCAAAATGACTTAAATGAGCAGTTCAGATTATGATGGTCAAACAAAGTCAACTCATCTCAGACCATGAGATCACAACATAAAACAGCTCAGAGAAAAAAAACAGATCACGGGCAACGAACAGCTCTGGAAAAACAGATCGCGAACTTAACTCAAAATATCACTGCTTAGAAGGTTTCCTTAGTCTAAAAAAAACGAAAATATCTAAGGAAAATTCCAGAAACAATAATGACTAAGCTACTTGTAAGCTATTAAGACAAAAATACCCAAACTGCTTGTAAGCTGCTTGTGAGCTACTGAAAGAAAATCACGTAAGCTTCTTGTGAGCTACTTTGAAGAATATCCAGGAAAACTTAGGAAGAAACTGAACGAACATCATCAAATATTTTCTAACTTTTCTGAATCAAAATCTCATGAAACCAATACTTTCTACATAAAACATCATAACTTAATTCTGCGTTTGAAGACATCAAAAATAGTTCTCAAACCTTTAAAAAAATGCATCATGCAAATAGAAACAATATATGATTTCAAGAGTGTAGCAAGAAACAGAGTTTTCTTACCTCTTCTGCGACAATAATTACAGCAAGCTAATATGGCCTGGATCAACACACAACCTGATCACTTCCTGTGAAAAGTTTTGAAAATTTTGTTCGGTTTTCTTTCAGAGAAAAGCGCTTGTGAAAATTTTTTTGTTTGTGAATGAATTATGCATGAGGTGTTTTAACAGCTTTTATATGAAAATCTTAAGCCTAATAATTGAATCATGTTTTCTTTCAAAAGTGCTAAAAATACTTAAAAATTGCTACTCTAATTTTAACAACAACTAAAGATGCACACCGAACCATTTTATTTAAAAGAGGAAATAAATCGGCTTGTATGGACCGGCTGGACAGCTCTTGAGACCGTGTCTCTGATCTGGAAAATCAACTAAAATGCAAGCTGATTAACAATAGCATTTAAATAGATCTCTCAATTCTTTAAACTTTCTACTTGTGGATTAAAAGTTTTTGGTTGTCACAGTAACACTGTGGGTAAGGGTAAGCTCACTCATGTTAACTTTACTGTCAGCAACGTTCTCATTGTTGAGAACTTGTGCTATAACTTGATTCGTATAAGCCAATTATGTGATAGTAATTATTCAGTTAAATTTCAAAAGAACACATGCACTATTCAAAATCCGGAATCTGACCATGCTGGTAGGTTATAGATCGAGGAATAACTACAAAATATACTGGTCAGATCAGCCGCATACTAAACAAACTTGCCTAGTAGCTGACTCTTCTAAGAGCTGGCTATGGCATTAGCGGATGAATCATCTTGACTTCAAAAGTATTGCCAATCTGAGTAAGCGTGAGTTAGTTGATGGCTCGCCCAAACTAAAATTTTCAAAAGACAAGGTTTGCTCTACCTATCAGCTGGGTAAACATATAAATCAACTTTTAAAAATAGAGGAAGTAATAAAATATCTCTTAAGCTGAAACTTTTACACATGGATCTTTTCGATCCCATACATGTGACCAGTTTAGGGGTAATGAAGTACACCCTTGTCGTCATTGACGATTTTTCAAAATTTACTTGGGTGTTGTTTTTAAAATCCAAAGATGAAACTGTCGATCAGCTGATAAAGCTTTTAAAACATTTGCGAAATGAGCAACCTTGCAGTGTTAACCGGATAAGGATTGACAGAGGAACAGTGTTTTAAAATTTTAAATTATCCTCTTATCTGGAAGACATTGGAATCAAGCACGAGTTGTCTGTGGCTAGAACACCTCAGCAAAACGGTTTAGCTGAGCGTAGAAATCGAACTTTAAAAGAAGCTGCTACAACAATGATTACTGATTCGGGTATTTCAAATAAATTTTGGGCAGAATCAGTTAACACAGCTTTCTATACTCAGAACAGATCGATGATTAATAAGCGTCATGGTGTAACCCCATATGAGATCTGGAATGACAAAAAACCTGATATTTCTTATTTCAGGGTGTTTGGATGCAGATTTTTTATCCATACAATGTTAAGACTTATCTAAAAGCTTTCGATGTTAAATCTGATGCAGGTATATTTCTAGGATACTCAGCTATGATCAGGGCATACAAAGTTTTCAACAACAGGACGCTAACTGTTGAAGAATCAGCTCACGTGGTGTTCGATGAAAACCAGTTTCAGATCAACTTCAGCTGCTAAGCTTAATGACTTGTGCACTCGTCTGGAATCAATTAATCTAGATGAATCAAGTGACAATGAGGCACAGAACTGATTCCAAGCTGGAGACCAGCATGCATTGGATACACCGATTACAAACGCTAATATTCAAGATGTTGCGCAAGCTGGTGTCCCAGGTAACATTGAGGTCATTGATTTGACTGCCCCCCTGCAGGACCAACAAGAAACATGTGTACCAGGTGTGGGTGCCAGTTCAAGCAACGTTTATCCAGATCGTGTGCAAGCTGATCCAAATAGCGTACATGCTCAGGGAGAACATGCAAAATCTGATAGATCAACAAGTGGTTTTCCAGAGGATCCAGCAGGTTCGCAGGGGAACAAGATGCAAGAATCAACTCTCAGAATGAAGCATCAACCTCATATCGACCAGGTTTTCGATGGAATAATAATCATCCACCCAAGATGGTCATCGGTAACCCTTCTGCACCCTTAGGACATGAGGCCAGATGATAGATGAGTATTTTAACTCTGCATTAAATTTGCATATAGAGCCTAAGAAGGTAGACGAAGCCTTAGTTGACCCAAGCTGGATAGAAACTATGCAGGATGAAATTAGTCAATTCGAACGTAGCAAAGTATGGCATTTAGTTCCTAGACCTGCTAACCAGAACATTATAGGTACTAAATGGGTCTTTAGAAATAAACTGGATGAAAATGAAAACGTAGTAAGAAATAAAGCTAGATTAGTGGCTCAAGGCTATAGGCAAGAAGAAGGCATAGATTTTGAGGAATCTTTTGCACCAGTAGCTAGACTATAAGCCATTCGCATCTTTCTTGCATATGCTGCATTTAAAAATTTCAAAGTTTACCAAATGGATGTTAAAAGTGTTTTCTTAAACGGCATCATAAATGAGGAAGTGTATGTTACACAACCTCCTGACTTCGTAGATCATACCAGACCAGACTTCGTGTATAATCTTGATAGAGCTTTGTATGGTCTGCAACAAACTCCCAGAGCTAGGTATGATACTCTGTCCAAGTTTTTAATTGATCATGATTTTGTTATTGGTTCTGTAGATAAGACTCTGTTTAAATTTGTTAAAAATGAGCATGTCTTATTAGTACAGATTTACGTTGATGATATCATATTTGGCTCGACTAATACAAAGATTTGTGATAAATTTTCTAAGCTCATGCAGGACAAGTTCGAGATGAGCATGATGGGGGAGCTAACAATTTTCCTTGGATTACAAGTGAAGCAGATTGATGATGGAATTTTTCATCAATCAAGCGAAGTACAACAAGGAACTTCTCAAGAAGTTCGGGATGGAAAAGTGTTCTTTGGCAGCTACTCCGATGAGTGCTTCAATAAATCTGGACAAATATGAAGCTGGAACTGCCGTTGAGGTAACCATGTATCGTGGGATGATTGGGTCTCTCTTGTGCCTTACTGCTAGCAGACCGAACATCATGTTCGCTGTCTGTATGTCTGCAAGGTTCCAAGCTGATCTGAAACAATATCATTACATGGATGTTAAGCGCATTCGTAAATATTTAAAGGGCACATATAACGTGGGTCTTTGGTATCCCAAAGACTCAAGTTTCAATTTAATTGGTTATATTGATGCAGATTATGCAGTTTGTAAGATTGATCGACGAAGCACAAGTGGGGCTTGCCAGTTCTTGGGTGACAAATTGATCTCGTGGTTTAGCAAGAAGCAGACATCAATTGCAACGACTACAGCTGAGGCAAAGTACCTAGCAGCTGGAAGCTACTGTGCTCAGATTCTATGGATTCAACAGCAGCTCAGAGACTATGGCATTGATGCAGCTGAGGCACCATTTTCTGCAACAACACAAGTACAATAGTGATCACTCATAACCCCGTGCTGCACTCTAGAACAGAGCATATTGACATCAGACATCATTTCATTAGAGACCATGTGCTGAAGAAGGACCAGCTGAGGCACCATTTTCTGCAACAACACAAGTACAATAGTGATCACTCATAACCCCGTGCTGCACTCTAGAACAGAGCATATTGACATCAGACATCATTTCATTAGAGACCATGTGCTGAAGAAGGACGTTCGGGTGGAGCATGTGCCAACAGATCAGCAAGTTGCTGATATCTTCATAAAACCTCTACCAGACGCTAAGTTTCTTACTTTAGAAATTGTTTAGGTCTCTTGGATATGTCATAATATTGTTCTGCATGCATTTGTTCAGGGGGAACATATAATACAAAAGTATATTGTTTGTCTTCGAGCTGGTCAGCTCTGGCTGATCTGGTCCAGCTTAGAGACATACACAGTAGATGTTACCATGGTGTTTGGATTAATGTTTCTGTGCTGGTATATTAAATCGAAAGAATGAGATTATTTTGTCTATTCAAATTCTTTTTAAATCGGACTTTTATCTCTCTTGAAATTTCAAATGTTTTTAAATCATAGGATGACACGTGTCCACTTTGATAGGATCGAAAAAGGGTTTAAAGTAATACCCGAGAGTTTAGAGGGGGTGAATGAAATCTTTAGAATCTTATAAAACTTTTCGTAAAATTTATTTTTAAGCGCTCAACTTGTCTTTGAGCTGTGAAGGGCAAGAACATTCTGGAAGCATTTGCCCGACCAAACCAGTAGAGGAGCACTGTTTGCTGGTGATACAAGCTGCCTGGGAAGCCGTGTCCTCGAAAATGTCTGAATATGATGAGTGGGCATGCTTCCACACTAAGTTGAGGCTTAATATCGTAAAGTCGATGACACCCATTATAGATTTGGCTAAATTGAAGATGAGCTTATGCCATGGGCTGAGACAGAGCTGGTTTTTGAGTTGTTGAAGAGGCGGATGTGGGTTCAGTGCAAGCTGTATGAGATGGAGTTGAAAAAGAAGGTAGATGAGCATCGAGCAAATTTTGATCTAGCTGAGCCGTTTGCAAACTATGATCATATGTGTATTCGATTTTTAGACCGTGAGCTTAAAGAGTTGATCAAGCAGCATCGGGATCAGTGACAACTAGCTGGTCTACCTCTCTGGTTCCGAGTCCTCAGTCGCAGGTTTTGCTACAGATAATATTCTTCAACTTACTGGCCTGAGGGTCGCATCGTGTCAAATCAAGGAACCATAGCTCCAGATCAGGAGGCAGAGAAGCAACCGGCTAAGGCAGCGGAGCAAAGGATCTTGCGATTGAGCATCGGGCTCATGAGGAAGAACAACCAGCTCTAGAGGTAGAAGAGACTGCGAGGTTTGAGCAACAGGCTCAGGAGCATGTTGAGGAGCTTAGTCGGGTTGTACAGAATGTGAAAGAAACTGAGGCCGTGAATTCTCAAGAGCATCAGGCTCAAGAGGATGAGCATTAGGCTCAAGAATATGAGCATCAGGCTCAGGAAGAGGAGCATCAGGCTCAGGCAGATGAGCAACCGACTGATGAGCAACAGGCTCAAGAAGAACCAGCTCAGGAACAAGAGCAACCAGATGAGCACCAGGCTCCAGCTGGTTCTTCCCATTTCAGTCCAAGTACCTCTATTTTTGCACATTCTTCTGTTTTTGTAGGTAATAATGCGGACCGCCAGGGTCCTAGTTTTTCCAGTTTACAAAGAGTACAGTATACAATAGATAGAGAAGATAGCAAAGACGAAGAGTATTTTGCCCAAGCTGGTCCGCAGCCCATAAATTTTCTAGTCCCCAAGCAGATTTTGATGCTATTAATAAGCTTAAAGAGGTGAAAAAAGTCGTCAAATCCCTGGATTCAAAGTTGATATGGTGCGGGATACTCAGACGTACATGAAGCACGACTCTGCAATCTTCGGACGAGCTTTTTACAAGAAGATGGACGAGGTGGTAACCAACGTGAACACTTCCCAGACAGCGTTGGAAACCGATCTGGTTCGTCAATTCACAGAGTGACAACAGCAGATAGCTAGTGATTTGGACTTTGTTCAGATGAAGCTAACGGAATCACTTTAAAGAAATCAGTTATGCCAAATAGGGGGAAGGACAGAGAAGCAAAAAGAGACGGTTGATGTGAGGACTTAGGGAGGGCTTAGTTTTTATTATGTTTTGATGTACATCTAATTACTTGTAAAAAGTTTTCATTGTTAATAAAATCTCTTTTCGTGCAAATTATGTCATCACCAAAAAGGGGGAAATTGTTGGATAATTTATAAGTTTTGGTGAAGACAATAAGAGATTTATTAAATCAGCTCAAGGTTTTAGAAACTAGATCAAGACGGAGTTTACTACATTGATTATGGAAACTAGATCAGAGCTAAGATGGTGTACAAGAGCTAAGATGGTTAAGGACAAACCAGCCTAGACTCAGAGATGTTAGCTAAGCTGGTTAAGGTCAAACCAGCTCAGGCAAGTTAACCAAGTTGGTTAAGGACAAATCAGCTCGGAAGAACAGAACAAGTATCTAATCAGTTTATCGGCTGAAAGAAGAGTAGATTGAGATTAGATCAGTTTACAAGAGCAGAGAATATCAAAATAGAACAGTTGGAACCGAGTTTGTATTCGAACAAATGAGAAAACAGCTCAGAGCAGAACTTGTTCAGGGATAGCGTTAGTGAAGGACAAGCCAGATTCTTTTAGAAGAGATGAATGCAATCAGGAAGGCTTGTTTCTATATAAAATATAGTTGTGAACAAAGATTACAATCTGGAACAGCTCAGAAGCAGATTAGAGTAGACTAGCTTAGAACCAGATTAGATAAGTCACATGCACCAACCAGATCGGGAAACCAGCTGAGTAAAGACAATTAGCAAATTGGATTTCAGAGTACTTTGAGTTTCAGACAGATTGATGTGAAGTGTTTGACTTTCTGTATTGATTTTTAGTCATTGGAACTACTTTGATCTAATCCCAGATATACAGAGATTTGTTTTGATCAAAGGACGGCGTAAAGGTTGCTAAAACGGGAAATGCATTTAATGAAGATGTACGTGAACAGTACAAGCATTTAAGACGCCGCAGTTATCTCATTTGGATACATGGTAACATTTATTACCATTGTATCCAAAGGGTATAAATTGAAGAGCAGATCAGATTGAGAATGTAATGCCCGAGATTATTATGTCGTGATTAAGTAAATTCGATAATTTCAGACGTTAGATTTTGATGAAGTCTGGTTGAGGATTCTCGGATTTCTTCTGGAAATGTTATGCTTCGAATTTAAATTCTTCCAGGTGAAAGCTGGTTGAGATTTGAAGTTTGAGTTAAAACGCTGCCGTTTTGGGATGAAGTCTGGTGCGTTGCGTGAATTGGCGCGAGCATATGATGAAATGGTATCGTTTTGATAAGTACTAAGAAATCCAGTCGACGCGCATAATTTGATTTCTATACGTCAACGCAAGTCAACTTTACTGTAGCTTCCAGCTGGTTTGTGAGAGAGTTAGCGACTGGATTTGATGACGTCAGTTATGCGACGTCGTTTGAATTAGTTGGAACGCAGCGTTTTGATGCAACGTCTGGTTGTCCAGCTTTTTGTGATTTGAGAACCAGTCGTTGGTTTGTGAATCAGCGACCAGTCGAGAGATTTAAAACTAGTCGATGGTTTGTTGTATCTGCTAACGCGACGTCGTTTTGACTTAATGAACAGGAACCGTAATACAACACCGGTTGAGTTAATTAGCGGGACCAGTCGATGAAATATTTTAGTGTGACCAGCTGATGAGTTCTTTCAGTAGAGATTGGAACCAGCCGTGGGTGTGTTGCGACGTCGTATGAATTAATTATTACGGCGTCGTTTTGATGTTAAAGAAACACAATGTCTGGGTAGTATTGCGACTGAGTATTTCAGCAGCTGGAAATCTGGTGGTGATTGCGAAAGCTGGTTTATGTTGCGACTGGATATCACTGCAACTGAGTGTAGCTATTGCTTCCAGTCATGAGAATTGTTAGCATCAGTCGCGAGAATTACTCTGTATCACGAAGAACAGTTGATACGCTATAATCAGTGATTGAAGAAGCTGGGTTTCGAAGAGGTGGGAGTTTATCCTATATTGATAGATAAATACTCAGCATGACACGTGGAATTCGAATTGAACACATTGGAAATGCTGCAGATAACAGAAATATTATCCTATAAATAAGATTGAATTCGAATCCTTATAACTGTTGTGATAGACATCGCAATATAACTCTGAGAGTTACTGAGAATAATTACGAGAAAGCTGAAGAGATATTTGAAGAATTCGAACAGAAGGTATAATTTGACAGTTTGAGTCAGGGATTAGAGTACTCAAGAATGATATTTCTTGAGTTATCCCGATGAAATCACATACTCTATAGTTACTGTTCTTGATTTAGAACTTGAGTTATGTGTGTCGATCCATCACAGGTAGTGGATCTTTTATGTTTGCATGATATTGCATAACATGAAGATAATATGAATTGATTCTAATGCCCAGGACTGAGATAACCTGATTTTCGAAGTTGGAGTTAACTTCGATAGATGAATATCCATGTCAAGATCGGATACGAATCTTGATGGCGTTGAAACGAAGGATTGAGATAGATTCATTGGATTGCATCGTAGAATTGATATTGATTGATATATGTTTAATTGTTCTATTGCATATATATGTTGATTATACTGAGATGATTCTCACCGGAGGTTATCCGGCTGTTGTCTTGTTTTGTATGTGTGCATGACAACAGGTAGAAAAGAGCTAAATTGATTGGGCAAGGGTAGTGAGAGCTGGCTACCTAGATGAAGGGCAACAACTAAGAAGAACTTCTAGAGATCAGATGCTAGCATAATTTGAAATAGTTAGCGTTAGCATGAACTCTGGTTTTGTTACTGCTGGTCAGATTTTGTATTGGCAAACATAACATGGAACATTCGTTGTACTGGTTTGTTCTGTTTATGAATAAATAGCTTTTGGAACGCAAACATAATTCTATACTGTTATCTACAACCAGCTTGTGGGACTAAATTTTAAAAAAAAATTTACCAGATTTCACCACTTAAACTCGAGGTTGAAATTAAACGCCCATAAGATGAGATTAGAAGACTAATTGTGGGAAGAAAGTCTCACAGAGAAGCTCTATGATCCACACTCTCTCGACTCTCCACAACCTAATGCTCACAAAACTTGCGAACTGCTGAATCAATGAGCTTGCATATCTTGAGAAAAACAGAGTTCTACTTTAAACCATCTCAACGAGCTTGCATCTCTAGAGAAAAACAGAGTTCTATTCTAAACCAGCTCAGAGCTAGTGACACACACTCACAAATTGTTATCAATTCTTTGTGTCACAAAACATGTCAGGCCTCGTGCACAAACATAGAGTTTAACCACGCAAACACATAGCGGAAGCAATAACTGGGACACTCTAACCACCTCCTAGGGCACCTCCAGCTGGGTCTACTCCACGACCAGCAGAGTAACCATGATAATCTGAAAACACATACACAGGCAAACGACACCAGCCCCAGAGGGACATTGGGGTCCAGTACGGAGAGTAATATAAAACAGCTAACGGAAAGCAGCAAGTAATATTCAAATGCTATGCATGAGAACAAGGCTACAACCAAAACACAGGGAGCCAAAGAATCTCAAAGCTGATCAAGAACAGATACAACTGAACAATAGTTAACAGTGTCCACGGGGTGTGTGAGTATATGGGAGCTACCCACTCGTCTCAACACGCGGCACCAGATGCAAAGTACAGCTCAACCCGCTGTTGCCCAACTCATGAGATGTGGGAGCTACCCACTCCGCTCATAGTGGCTAACAGATTCCAGCAGGGAGATGAGGTATACGGGAGTTACCCGCTCGTCCTCAACAGCATCCTGGTATGCTCAGAGCAAAGATACAAGGCAAAGATACAACAGGTCTGAGCTCAAGAGATAAATGCGTGTATGCAACAGATGCAATGATCAAAACAGAAACATATACATTACGCAAAGCATACACAGCAGCAAGCATAATCAACCATGCTCAATCCAAAGCTGTAAAACAAGCTCACATCCGTACCTTAAGATCTCCTGTGCTACAATTACTACAACAGGGTCCCGAGCAACACAGATCTCACACCTGCTAAGCCAAATACAGATACTAACTCAGGGACAGTAACACAGAAACCATGAATTGGGGGCTACAAGCTCAACCCAAGTCTGCCCTAACCTCCTAACACAACAGAAGGCTCTAAACAAAGCACAAGGTAGGATCTTTAACACTTACCCAACGAGCTACCTCAACGGAAGGCGAAATCCGACGCTTATGCTAACCGACTAAACAAGGGAGATGTCTTCGCATACCTCACCAGTTTCAAGAAAGCATCCAAAAGCAGTACAAATCTAAGAGTCCTAGCAAGAGGAGTCCAGCGCTACCACTCTTACTTCAATCGGAGGTGTCTACCGTCGGCAATCGGAGAAGATAAGGTTCGGTGAACAGTAACTAGGGTATCACGACAGAGTTCGCTATCAAGAAATATTCTAAGTGTTGGGAAAACAATAATGGACAAGGGTCAAAGTCATCTATATACTCAAATCTGTCCATGCTTGCTGAACAGATCCCACCGACAACTTAAAGAACAAAGCTAATATTCCCGCTCGGATCTGAATCTCTCAACAGATATGGCCTTACACCACAACAGATCCCTACTAACTCAAATGACGTCGCACAAGTCCACTATCGCGACTGGACACGTCACCCGCTACTCAAATCTGAATCGCTAGCGCAAGAGGAATCTGGAAGCCAAAACGGCGTCGCTCTTTACACACTCAGATCTCTCTCGAATCTGAAGACCAACGCTGCTCACAACTGAGTCTCGCCCACTAAACCAAAACGCTGGCTTTCCAACTAATCCAAACGACGTAGTTTAGAAACTCGCTACAAAAACACGTTAGCTCACAACTGAACACCAGCGACCACAGATTCCATCACCACTGCTGAACGCGATCACTCAACGATGACCAACACCACATCTGAACAGATCCCGCAACAAAACTCTAACTCTCCAGATCTGTTCCAAGGACTTATACAAAACCCGATAGCTTCTCCAAACATATCGACTCAAAGCTGATTCAACCCAGATCTGTTCAAGCTCAAATCTGGTCTACGTTAACCCGATTAATTAACTCAATTAATCCTTCTAAACTTTCGGGTCTCACAAAACATTTTCATAACACTCTGTAGTGTTGAGTTTACACAATATAATCATAAACAGAGCATTGAGTGCTAGAATAGCAAACCAGCTTAGAGCTGTTCATTTTACTGTAGAACAGATTGCGGTCTGTTTCTATTTCTAAGTGTGCTAAGATTTCTTGCAGCTGCTGGCTGTCGGATCGAGTTTGTACAAGGAGTTGAATAAATCAAATATTCTAGTAGAAATCCTTCATGTTGAGGAATAAGGGGAGACGTAGGAGATTAGACTCCAAACTTACAGAAACAAATTCCTGACCCTTATCTTTTATTTCTTTACGCACTTATATCTGTTCACTGTTGAATGGGGTTCTTTCCGCACAATTTTATTTGTTACCCAAGACAACAGATTTTCTCTGAGATCCTCCAAGCTGGTAAATCAGCTTAGAGGTTAGCTTCAAGCTGTAAAATCTTTTGAAATAACTTTAAAATGATCAAAGGCCCCCCACTCTGAACTCCCGAGCCTTATTTTCGATCCTAGAAAGTTGTATTATTCAGGAACACATATAAATTTTGCCTATTGAGAATCGCATGACTTAGTATTATTTTCTCTTATTCTAATAGGTATATTGGTTATGCCATTTTAATTATTTAAATTATCTTATGATGAGTACCTTTTCAGAATTTTAGTATAGGTGCTACGAGGTTGGAATGGAGACGATGGGAACCCCGATCCATTATCTTAAAACAGGTTTTCTCCAAATATTTATCTAAATTTTCGAAAATTTTCAAGCCTCTAACAATCGTATCTCTTAGATTATAACAAATCTAAAAACCCTAACTTATCCATTCCCTAATTAAGTAATGGCCCTAGCCACACCATACACATACACACATGATTATTTAAAAAAAAAAAAAGAAACACAGAACCCTAGTTTTTCCCCTCTGTTAGCGCCGCCGCCCCCTTTCCCTTTCCCGTAGCTTGGAGTTTTCCGAAGTGGAAATCAGTGGTGTTCCCGTTTTCCTTCATCCCGTCCAACCTTGTGACATCGTCTGTAAGTTCCTGATACAAGGAAAGTACAAAATCTCCTTTGACTGCTTCTCTCATTCATATTATTGTCTGTGTGTGTTTGAGTTTTCTATTTTCATTGAGTTTTGAGACTGTGAATTTGAGGTTATGCGACGTAATTATTTCTTTTAAACATGACAAGGCTGCCTACAAGTTTAGTGTGGGAAAGAGGCGAGGGTTTGTTGACTGTTGAGACTAAGCTGAGCGGTGGCGGGTTTAGAAACAGGGTCTAAGGGTTGTTGATGCGGAGGAAAAAGGGCCAGGGGTTGGACGGGGATTGGGGTTCAATTCTATTGAGTCGTAAACTATATTCTGTAAACTGGGTTTCGTAAGCTGTCCGTCCTTCTTGAGCCATAGGTTTTTTTCTACAATCTGGGTTTCGTAAGCTGTTAAGTCGAAAGCTGTCCTTTCCTCTATGTGCATAAGATCAATCCGTAAGTTGTCCTTTCCTGCTGAGCCCAAGTTGTTTTCCTTCGTTGAGCGTAAACTGTACCCATAATCTGTTTTCATTCTTGAGCGTAAGCTGTCCCGTAAGTTGTTTTTCCTTCTTTGCGAGTAAGTTGTTTCCTTTTTTTGAGCCTAAGTTTTTTTCTTCTTTGAGCGTAAGCTGAGTTGATTGTCATAAGCTGAGTTGACTACCCTAAGCTGAGTTGACTATCATAAGCTGAGTTGACTACCCTAAGCTGAGTTGATCGTCCTAAGCTGAGTTGACCTTCCTAAGCTGATTTGTTAGGTTCGTTTTGGGGGGTGCATTGGGCTCTCACATAGCTTAGGCATCCATCCTTAGATCAAAGGCCCAGATTGCGTGCATTAAAAAAATTGTTTGTTTGAAAGCCAACACGCAATAGGGAAACCAGATCGCACCACAGCTAGACCAGCAGCTCTGCAAGCTGGTCCAGATCATGTGCAATCTGGTTACTTAAATCTTGAGCTGCAATAGCTCAGTGTTCTTGAAAGGTTCGTGCACCGAGATATAGATCAGGTAAGATGTAAAATCTTGCGGAAATAACCTGAAATATCCTCTAAAAATCGAAAGCTTATTAACAGGTTTTAAGAACAGTTTCAAAGTATGCAATACGTGAATGTTAGATGCAAAAAGCTGTAAACAAATACGCTGCAATTTGTTTATGGAAATTTAGGAGCTGAATCTCCTATGTCTCCCCTTCTTCCGCACGAGAAGGATCCACTAGAAGATTTGATTATAGCAGCTTCTCCTACAACCCGATCCGACAGCCCGCAAGTTGCAAGAACTCCTAGCTACCTATGCACACCAGCACATAGGATGTGTGTCTAACAACACTTTTTTTACGTCTCAGTGAGAAAGACTATAAGACTTTTTTAACGTCTCTGTCCAAAGACTACAATGGAGAGGAATATATTGTGGTTATGATTCACCCACAGAACCTAATCATTTCATCATAGGAATCTGTGAGTGAATCGTGTGTGAGAGTTTTACAGTAATAGATCACTCTCTATATTGTACTCTCACATACTGGGAAGTTCTTCTCTCCAAGATGGTATCTCGATGTTTTCCCAGGGTTGTGCTGCCGAATAAGATAATTCTTTGAAGCTCAAGGTTTCTGCACCATCTCACACCTGGGCACGAAACCATCTTGCACATCAGCTTCCACCAAAGTGTGCAAGCTTTCGACTAAGCACTTCTCTTGATTTTCTTTTTCACTATTCTTCTCGTCAAGAGCACCTCTCCTCTCACAAATCTCTGCTCTTCTCTCTTGTTCAGCTTGTGCTGCTCCACTTGATATAAAGCCTCTGATATGTTATATCCGTTGGACACAAAGTTGTTACCGTTGTAAAGGCTTCTGATAGAGTTGTACCTTGTGTCCTTTAGCATTAAATGCATTGCAGACTTTATTTGACTTGAGCTCTTTTCTTTCTGCGCTTGCAGCCTTTGTAAGCTTCGAGCTCTATAGAGATTGTACCTGATGTGGACAGGACGAAGAAAATCAGTTTGAACAATATAATCTTCATAAATCTTTGTGTTCAAACTGCTTTGTTCGTCTGAGCTGGTCTATCCAGATCTGGTCTCTCAGCTGGTGTCTTCCCAGCTGGTTTCCTTCATCTTGTTCTGCTCTTGTCTAAGCTGCTCTTGAGCTGATCTGTGCTTCTTCTCTAAGCTGCACTTCTCATCTGCTCTTGTTCACAGCTGCTCTTGTTCTGTTCTTTCCTGCTCTTGAACATTGCTGGGCTCTGAGCTTGTTTCCCAACTGGTTTCTTCTTTCACTATAGCAATCTTCTTCCACGATTCCTTTGGTATCGAACAACATGTGATCTTTTGCACTGGACATATCTTGCACCAGTGATTATATCCCTTCTTCTTTGGATCACATCTGCTCTGATTCAGCTTTCACTGGATCTTTAATCTGTGCTTGATCATCGATCCGAGCTGTTAATCTCCTAGGCTGCTATACCAGCTTGGGTGTCCCCTTACTATTTCAGCTTAGATGCCTTCTGCCGCACCAGCTTGGGCGTCCCCACACTGCTCCAGCTTTGACATCTCCATAATAGCATGCAGCTCTCATCCAATCTGATCTTCTTCAGTATTTATCAATCTTGGACCTATGGAGACTGATCGATTACACCCTGCTCTTGTATTTTCTTCTTCTTCTTCAGGGTTCACCTCGAGCTCGTCAAACTTCTCACAGATTCTTCCACATCTCCATATTCATCTTCATCTTCCACAAAAAGCTGTAAAGAAATACGCTGCAATTTGTTTATGGAAATTTAGGAGCTGAATCTCCTATGTCTCCCCTTCTTCCGCACGAGAAGGATCCACTAGAAGATTTGATTATAGCAGCTTCTCCTACAACCCGATCCGACAGCCCGCAAGTTGCAAGAACTCCTAGCTACCTATGCACACCAGCACATAGGATGTGTGTCTAACAACACTTTTTTTACGTCTCAGTGAGAAAGACTACAAGACTTTTTTAACGTCTCTGTCCAAAGACTACAATGGAGAGGAATATATTGTGGTTATGATTCACCCACAGAACCTAATCATTTCATCATAGGAATCTGTGAGTGAATCGTGTGTGAGAGTTTTACAGTAATAGATCACTCTCTATATTGTACTCTCACACACTGGGAAGTTCTTCTCTCCAAGATGGTATCTCGATGTTTTCCCAGGGTTGTGCTGCCGAATAAGATAATTCTTTGAAGCTCAAGGTTTCTGCACCATCTCACACCTGGGCACGAAACCATCTTGCACATCAGCTTGCCACCAAAGTGTGCAAGCTTTCGACTAAGCACTTCTCTTGATTTTCTTTTTCACTATTCTTCTCGTCAAGAGCACCTCTCCTCTCACAAATCTCTGCTCTTCTCTCTTGTTCAGCTTGTGCTGCTCCACTTGATATAAAGCCTCTGATATGTTATATCCGTTGGACACAAAGTTGTTACCGTTGTAAAGGCTTCTGATAGAGTTGTACCTTGTGTCCTTTAGCATTAAATGCATTGCAGACTTTATTTGACTTGAGCTCTTTTATTTCTGCGCTTGCAGCCTTTGTAAGCTTCGAGCTCTGTAGAGATTGTACCTGATGTGGACAGGACGAAGAAAATCAGTTTGAACAATATAATCTTCATAAATCTTTGTGTTCAAACTGCTTTGTTCGTCTGAGCTGGTCTATCCAGATCTGGTCTCTCAGCTGGTGTCTTCCCAGCTGGTTTCCTTCATCTTGTTCTGCTCTTGTCTAAGCTGCTCTTGAGCTGATCTGTGCTTCTTCTCTAAGCTGCACTTCTCATCTGCTCTTGTTCACAGCTGCTCTTGTTCTGTTCTTTCCTGCTCTTGAACATTGCTGGGCTCTGAGCTTGTTTCCCAACTGGTTTCTTCTTTCACTATAGCAATCTTCTTCCACGATTCCTTTGGTATCGAACAACATGTGATCTTTTGCACTGGACATATCTTGCACCAGTGATTATATCCCTTCTTCTTTGGATCACATCTGCTCTGATTCAGCTTTCACTGGATCTTTAATCTGTGCTTGATCATCGATCCGAGCTGTTAATCTCCTAGGCTGCTATACCAGCTTGGGTGTCCCCTTACTATTTCAGCTTAGATGCCTTCTGCCGCACCAGCTTGGGCGTCCCCACACTGCTCCAGCTTTGACATCTCCATAATAGCATGCAGCTCTCATCCAATCTGATCTTCTTCAGTATTTATCAATCTTGGACCTATGGAGACTGATCGATTACACCCTGCTCTTGTATTTTCTTCTTCTTCTTCAGGGTTCACCTCGAGCTCGTCAAACTTCTCACAGATTCTTCCACATCTCCATATTCATCTTCATCTTCCACAATAAACCCATCTCTCGTTTAGCATCCAGCTTGACTTACGTCCCTGATCTGGTCTTCTTCTATCCGAGCTGGTTTGTCCTTAACTAGCCAGGACATCTTCTATGCTGCTCTGGACTGCACATCAATCTTAAATCGTTAGTGAGATAATAGCAGGTTTTGTGTTAATCAAAATTAAGATTCTGATCTGTAAAAATAGATCCAACATGATTTGACCTTCGCAAGATGAAGTGTCCACGTGAGCTGAAATACCACCGCAAGCTGAAGTGACCACCGAGAGCTGAAGCGACCACCACAAGATGAAGTGACCACTGCGAGCTGTAGTGGGCACCAAAAGCTGTAGTGGGCACCATAAGCTGTAGTGGACACCGTAAGATGAGTGGCCGCCGTAAGCTGAAGTGGACGCCATAAGCTGTAGTGGCATCGTAAGCTGCAGTGGGTACCGTAAGTGGAAGTGGCACCATAAGCTTAGTAGAGGGCCCTAAGTTGTTCTGGGTTGCGAGATGATCTGCGTACCATAAACTGATCGAGCACTCTTAACTGTTTTCAGTGCATGATCTGATCTGAAGCCTCGAGATGATCTGGGTGGACGAGCTATTCTGCATGATTTAAACTGATCGAGTACTCTGAGCTGTTTTCAGTGTGCGATCTGGACCGAAGCCTAAGCTGATCAGGGTAGACGTGCAGACCTGAGCAATGCAAGATGAGAGGGGATTGCACGATCTGGCCACCTAAGCTAGGCTGTTTAGGTGTGAGCTGAACCGCGTGGTACATTGTCTAGATTACCGTAAGCTGAACCCTGCATTCTGAGCTGATCAGCACGAGCTGATCTGAGCTTTCAGATCGGGTTTTGAGTTTTAGGGGCAACCCGCTGTCATGAAAAATGTAAAATGATGATTTTAAGATAATTTATGTTGATTGAGCAGCTTTGATATTTTTGTACATACTGCAGTTTTTTTCGTAACTTTGAGGTAAAGAGCAAATTTTAATTTTGAGGCATGAAGTTTATATTGAGGTATGAGGTATGAGACGGTTTTGAGGTAGAAATTTTGAGAATGAGATGAAAATATTTTGAATGATGGGGCTTGGCTGTGGTGTTTCTAAATTTGACAGATGTGGGGTCAGGAGATGTTCCATTTGGCCATATCAAACGACGGATATGGGGCTGGGAGACATCCCGTTTGGCCATATCAACTTGACGTGTATTGGCCTTCAAAATAGTATTAGAGTGCCTTTACATTTGACAGGACTGGGTTCCAGATAAGTACTGGGGTGTCTTTCCAACCTGGTATCATGGTTTTATTTAGCTTGATCAAGTGACTTGAGGTTGAGGGATCACAGTCGAGAAACGAAATTCACCAGAAAATCTTTTTATTTGTGAGTTTATTGCCTATGCATGAATTTTAAGGAAAATGTTTTGAGCCGAGGTTTTCTTATGCATTTAAGGTTTGAGAAAATTATTTAAGTGTAATTATTTTAATGCATGTGCATGTATTATTTATTACTTGTTATCTTTCATTTTGTACTTGTTGAGCCCCTAGGCTTACTACGTTTGATTAGTGTAGATGACGTGGAGACTGAGGCTGACGTGCAGGACCTTTGAATGGATGGCAGTTCAGTTGGAACATTCCCAACGACCTTGCGTTTTCCACTGATGATGAGAGAGAAAAAGATTTTTATTTTTATTTAGGTTTCAAAATGGTTTTGGTCAAAAATATTCTTCTTTTCTTTGTATAGGTTTTATAGTATGATTGGAAGGATTTCTTCGATTTCTTCAACACTATTTTAAATTTCTAAATAATTTATGTTATCGAGTTTATTAAAGTTTTCGAGTTTACTTTACAAAAAAAAAATTCCACATTTATATTACTAGAAAAAGAAAATAGTTTGATGTTGTTTCATTGAAGAACCTCTTCAATTTTACCCATTGGTAGGTTCACCACTTCTTCATCATCATTTTTAGACATATACCTTTGATAGGTTCATCACTTCTTCATCATCATTTAATCCAATATGTCTTCTTCATAAATCATGCATTTTTACTCTCTACAATACAATACATAATGTGAGGCCCTCATCTTTGATTTCAAGTTTTAATCAACTAAAAGGTATGAATTGAAATATATTTATAGTTTATTTGGTCAAAAGACGAAGTAACCAAATATTTCTGGATTAAAATGCAAATTTATAAAATTTCAGATCATTAATTGATAGAACAACTCAGAGCTTATAGGCTGTGTGGAATATAGAAACCTTACAAAATGATTTCATTCAGTTTACAGATGACTGTATGTGAAATAGCCGATACAAATTCATTACAAACTGATTTATCTCAACAATCAGGAAAACTAGTGATCCTAGAGGCTCAATAAGTAAATCTGGAAATAACAAATACACATGGTACATGCGTGTCAAATAACTTTAAAACTGATAAACTTGTAAACTTATAAAGGAAGTAGCTTTGAAGCATAAACTTTCTCAAATACACAGTTATATAACAACTCATAGTATTCATCATTTTCTGTTGTGAAGTGTGAACGAAAGCTCTCTTTAGGTCATAGTCGCTTGATCAAGCTTAAAACTAGTTTTGGGTGGAGCAGGAGACCCAACGACCCTTTTTCCGTTGTCCACACGTCCTATTCTTTAACTCTGTTGGTAGGACACTTTGATCCGTCGACTGATTACCATACACACGATGTTTGGCGGGCACCCCGACCCGTCGATCGGCATCCCACTCGCCCTATGACTGTCCGTCTGTTATCCATCACAAATCACTAAACTTTGAAATATACTTCCTTTAAAATTTCTTTAAATTGCTCCTCTTATCTAAATCAGATCGCGTACGTATATGGTTTGCTATTTTAAAATTCATTTGATGTTTGAAAGCTACTGGGAGTACAATGGAGTTCAACTGAAGAAGAAACTCGAATCAGTCCAGGCTATAGATATGAAGAACTAATAGCGGAGCTCAAAGCTGATGAAATGTGGGTATAACTCAGAACAGATTAGAGCTACACCTTAGAATCAAAATTAATAAACTAAAGGATTAAACTTGATTTATAGTAGTAGTCCAGAGTGGACCTAGGCTGAATCGGATCGTTAAACCAGATCAGCTCGGAGTATCAAACAGATCACGAACTTAGGCCAGCTCAGAATAGAAAATAAGATCAGGGCTATTTGGTCAACTCAAATTAGGAAAGTCAACTCAAATTAGAATGATCACATCAGCTTAGAATATTGAAATTCAGCTTAGAACATTCAAATCAGTCCAGAATAATTGAACTGAATTAGATCGTGGTTTCAGATCAACTCAGATAGATTCAAGTAGACCAGCTCAGCCAATCAGATCAAAACAGAGTTCTAACTAGACAAGCTTTGCCTATCAGCTTTGAGACTCATCCTTAGCTATCCAGCACGACATGTTCAAAGGAAACATCCAGAAACCTTTTCTTTAGAGTTGCTTTCATACATCCCATTAAATTTTGAATTAAAACTGACTCAAACTTTCGCAAAACGTTTTCCAATAACAATTTCTGAAAGCAAAACTCCAGCAAACCAATATTTCACCATGAATTCAACTCTTCGTTTAAAAAACTTCAAAACCCTTTTCAAACCTTTAAAACTAACTCAAATATTCAAGAAGAATCAATATATGTTTTCCAAGATGCAGCAAGAAAATGAATATACTTTCCTTAAACAATGAACGTCGATTGAAAAATATTTATCGGGCCTTGAATAACTCACAAGCATGGTCGGTCACTTTGAAAAGTTTAAAGCTTCGGTCGGTTTCCTTTCTCAGAGAGCACCGCTTCACAAAATTTTTTCTCTACGTGAAGTATTGTAAATGATGGTGACAAAGTGCATTTGAATGTATTTATATGAAAATTCTCAAAGATATCTTGACTAAAAACACTATTCTTTAAAAGTGTTACTACCAGTAAAAAGTGCTACGCTGTTTCAAAATAAAAGCTTGGACCAATCCGGTTTATACCAGAGAACAACTTAGAGATGAACCATGCTTGCTTTGATCAATCGAACAGCTCACTAAAACCGTGCTTCTAAACTGAAACAAAACCAGTATAAATGAAAGCTGATTAAATGCTAAAAATCACAATTTGATCCTCTGAAACTTTGAACTTGATATATGTGGATTTATGTATTTATGGACATTACAATTTATGATTTATCCGGCTTGCTTTGAATTTGTGATGATTGGATCCAGAAATAGTTTAGAGTGGGTGAATAATCTTTTATCCCGGTCTAATCTGATTTCTCAAGTTACAAAAATATTTGTACGGAATAGGCTTGATCAATCAACGAACTTAAATGTTGTCATTGAAGTCTATCAACATAGTGTTCTCCACTGGTTCTGTATGTCTAGTTATGAAAGAGATTTAACTACTTCATCAACATTTGGAGGTTTCATTTCTCATAGATAATCCATAGGAGAGGTAGGTCTTGAAGTCTTGGTGATCTTATCATCATGAACAGGATCATCTTCAGGAACAGAGATACTAGCTGGAGCAGTAGTAGCACTAGATGTTTTGGAGCAGAGTGGCTGTAGCAGCATAGTATACTTGGCGGTGGTAAAAGAATCAGTATGTATAAGTTGTACATTTGATCATTGAAAGGATCAACTGGCATTGTATCTTGACCAGTAGAACTTGTCAATCTGGTATTATTTGTAGGATCGGAAGAATTCTCTCCAGTAGGTTGTACATATAGTATAGGATATTCTGCTTGTCCCAGGTCGGTAGAAGCTTGAGCAGTAGAAAATGATGCACCATTTGCTTGCTCCGGAAGGGCTGGATCTACATTATGAATTTCAGCGTCAGGAATAGGTAGATCCCCGACACTTCCTTCCATCATTGCAGAGGAGTCTTTTGATAATTAAAGAGGCATGGCTGGAATGCTCATATCGTTTCTCAACATTTTGACAGATGCAGACAAAGTTGATGCGTCTATTTCCAGTTGAACAAAAAATGATTGTAGAGTCATCCTTAGCTGTGAGGCTACTGGATCAAAATTCCGCCTCTTCATCAGTGATCTGAGCAGACCTGCTTGACTTGTGATTGAAGAAAGGCTCGTCTAGAGCAACCTGAATACTATCAATCTCTGCCCACTTCAAAATCGCGTCCTTAGTTTTTACCATCCACTTCAATTATTGGTTTGAGAATGGCAGAGAAGTGGACTTCCTTCCAGTAGCTGGAACATTCATCAAATAGCTCCACTTTTCTAGCACCGTGGCATCGACATCTTTGATTGACAATCTGTTTAGACCGCAGCCAGTCAGACCTCCTCCTTCACTTTACCTTCGTTTTTGTCTTTTAGGTCAGTCTACGGTAGACCAGATTGAGTGGCTGAAACTTCTGTTTCTTCAACTCTCACTCCTTAAGACTTAAAAGAGGGTAGAGCTGGCAGGGGTGCAGGTACAAGAGTAGCGGACACATACTTGTCCAATTTTCACTTCTTGGTCCAGGGCTTCTTGTCCGAGTCCTCTACTAATGGTACACCACTTGTGTGGTAGTATCATTCTGAGGTGACTTGACGGCCTCAGATAGAGGAATCTCCTCATTGGTTTCTTCAGAATCAGTGAATTCAACCACCGTCTTCCTCTTAACCGGTGCTTTCTTCAGGACTACCTTCTTCTTTTTCCCAACCTCTTGCTATTGATCTTGATAGATAGAGCCCTCTTTTTGTGTAAAAAGTTGTATAATTAATTTCATGTCCCCACACAGAGATACATGACACTAGCGATGTTAAAAAATGTCAAGTCTCGTAATATAGATCAAAACCGATATTAAATGTATAGAAGTTATTTAGTCAATAACCAGCACTTAGAGGGAATAACCAGATCGAGTAAAAGACGCTGGATCCAGCTAGACGTTGAAACCAGATCGTGATAACTAAGCTGGTTTCAGCTAGATGCTGAAACCGGATCGCTTTTGTGTATGACCAGCTCGGAGCTAAACCAGCACAGTGCAAGAGTCTGGTTCTAGCTGGTTGTTGAAACCAGCTCGATGAAAGAACGGGTGATCTGGTTATTTATTAATTGAGCTGTAATAGCTCAGTGTTCTTGAAATAAAGTGCACCGAGATACAGATTGAGTAATGAATTTAAATCATGTGGAAATAACTCAAACTGCACACTTTTAAATTCGAAAGCCTTTTAAACAGTTTTAAACACAGTTATAAATATGCAGTGCGTATGAATGAATGCAGTAGTAAAGAAATACGCTGATTTGTTTATGGAAGTTCGGAGCAAACTCTCCTACATCTCCCCTTCTTCCGCAATCGGGAAGGATTCCACTAGAAGACTTTGATTACAGCGTCCCTACGCACAACCCACTCCGACGACCCTCGGCCCCAAGAACTCCTAGCCACACCACTGCAGACTAATCCCGCAGGCTGTGTGTCTAACAACACTTCTTTTACGCCTCAGTGAGAAAGGCTACACACACTTCTTTTACGTCTCAGTGCGAAAGACAACCCACACTTCTTTAACGTCTCAGTGCAAAAGATAACTAGACTTGTTTAACGTCTCTGTCCAAAGACTACAATGGATAGTTTGATCTGATTCACTCAAGTCAACAATTTAGCTCTCAGCTCTCATATATGAGTGAATCTGTGTGTGAGAAATATACAGTGTATGCTCACTCTCAAATGTATTCTCACACACTGGGAAGTGCTCCTAGTCTGATATGGTTTCACCAATGTCTTCCCAGAGCTTGTGTTGTGCTTTCTGTTGTTTTACATTTTGGTTCGCACAACACTCTCTCTCTGTTATGGCGCATACATCTTCTGTTTCATTGCGCCTGATATATAAAGCCGCTTAGCAGATTTGTCCGTTGGACACAAAGTTATAGCCGTTCAGAAAGGTCTTCTGACGCATTTGTACTTTGTGTCCTTTGGCTTTTAATGCGTTGCAGGCTTTATTTTGACTTGACCTCTTTTCATCGGCGATTCTGCATCCTTTCCTAACATCGAGCTTTTGCTTGCTTGTACCTGATGTGGACAGGACAAAACAAATCAGTTTGAACCAATTAATTTGGTCTTCTTATGTTTGTATTCAAACTTCTTTGTTTGTCTGAGTTGTTTCTGTCCAGATCTGGTTCTCCAGCTGGTATCTTTATCAAGCTGGTTGCTCTTCATCTTTAATATGTTCTTGAGCAATTCTGCATCTGCGCCTCTTTTTGTTTGCAGCTGAGCTTGTTCTGCTTCGAGCTCTAGCTTTGCTCTATTCCCAGCTGATTGCCAACCAGTTGGTTGATATATGTGTGAGATCAATCTTCTTCACAGATATCATACGGCCAGCTGGTTTGTCTGCTCCCGGCTGGTCTTCTTAACTTCAAGCTGGTTTGTCCCTAACCAGCTGGGTTCTATTCTTCTCGTCGAGAGCCCCCAGTGTTACTTGCATGTTCACTTGATCCATTCAGACACCTCATCCAAATCATCATCAAGCACATTGTCAATCAGTTCTGATTCAGTTTACCCAAAGACTGATATCCTTATGATGAACTGATTATAGCCATGCTCAATGATCAAGTGTGCACTTGATCACTGCTCTTGTGTACGGCTTTGCACTCGATCACTGCTCTTGTACGCTGCACTTGATCTGCGCTTGAGCTGTTCTGCACTTCATCTTCTACGCTTGATCTTCGTGTTGCTCCAACTCCAAGCCGGTGAACCAGTTTGGTGTTCCCTGTACTTCTGGAAGTAAACTGTTGTACCATCTTGGGCTTCCCCTTACTGTTCCAGCTAGATATCTTCGACCAGTCCGCTCATGCGTCCCCTCACTGTTCCAGTGTGGATATCTTCACATCTACTCCAGTCTTAGCAAGTTGCGCATGTCATGTAGAGCGTTAGTACAATAGTAGCAGATTTTGTGTGAATCAAAACTTAGATTCTGATCTGTAGAAACAGATCCAACACTCATCTAGTTGCCAAATGGATTCTCTCTCCATGTGATTGGACCATTGGACTTTGACGTATGGAATGGTTCTTCGTCTAAGTACCTGGTTATTTGTGTCCACAATTCTAATAGTATTATATTTGTATTAAAATTCCTCATTCAAATTACCTTCAACAAGAAGTGGTCCTTTTCAATAAAATGACTAGGATCCACGATATCTCCTTAGTTGTGAGGCATGAAAGACATTGTGAATCCTTGACATATTTGATCATAACGCCACTTTGTAAGAATGTTTGCACTCTTTCCAAGATTTCAGATGGTACAATATATTGGAGATTTAAATTCCCTATCTTCTCAAATCGTACTACTCATTTCATTTGAGAGACTTTACAGTATGCTCTTTCACTCACCTTAAATTCCAAGGTTTTCTGTTCAAGTCTCCCTAACTTTTTGTCAATCTTGGGCTACCATAAATCTTTCATTTATGATTGCAACTTAATCCAATGTTTCATGATGGGTTTGAGACCTGTTATGGATTTTTCTCCGATGTCATTCCAATACAGTGGTCATCGACATTTTCATCCATACAGAGCTTCAGATGGTGCCATCTATATGGTTCCGTGGTATTGTTTTTGTTTACTGTTACCATTAAAATTGTATGATATTATATCTTTATTTCAAATGAACACATAGCAAAAACCACTTACAGATAGATGTTCGTTCCAGTTACCACTGAAATTAATGCGCATGCTCTCACCATATCTTCTAAGGTCTGAATTGTCTCTATATTTGACCATATGTCTAAGTATCATAGGTTGTACTGAGAGTAACCTTAGTTCTTATGGATTCTTAAAAAACTCTTCCGAAATCGAGATGCAAACCTAGGATCCCATCTGACATAATACTGGTCGGGACTCCATGTATCCTTACAATGTTATCCATGTTAGAGTAGGGTGCCTAGCTAGCCAACTTGTGGCATGTGAGTTTTCTTTTGTTGACTCTATGTAAAACGATCTTTATTTATCAAATTCACATTATTTTATGGCATTATTATATTCATTATTATGATTATAGATTGTTGGATAAAGAACGTGAATGCACTATAGCGTATGTTAGATGTGATAGTGGATTTGATGGCTATCATGAAATACATCTAATAGTAACTGTGTGTTCTAAATGAGTTCCTATTCGATTGGGTCATCCAAAAGAGGATAAGGGTCGTCTGAGCTTGAGGCTAGCATCAGCGATGCAAAGTACCAAGTTTCATTGGTAGATATCTGAAACGAACCAGACTCTAGAAATATTTTTTTTTAAAACATGCGCGGAAGCATAAACTTAAATATAACGAATGGCTCGTTCTCTTATAAAACGTTTCTAGACCATTTTCTCAAAATACTTTAAGCATAAATAGAGGAATATTTGAAAACGTTAAAAACATCCAACACAATAAAATCCTCGAGTAAAATCATACTGAAAACCAACATGTTTAAAAAACTAGTATCTAAAACTGCAACATGACAAAACTGAATCATAAGGCGGTCACGGGGCACTGCTGCAACAGGCGCTCAGAGGTCCTCACCGCCAGTCGGAATATACTCATCGACAGGATCATCACCTGCACTATTTAAACCTAGTGAGCCTAGAGGCTCAGCATGCTCTATCATAATACATAACAAAGTACATACTAATAAAATCGCATGCAAGCACACACTTGTAATAAAATAGCGTTAAAAACATGAATGCGTGCATGATCTTAAAACATTTCTTCATACATTTCATATCGTACATACGTAAAATAAACATACATAAGGCATGACGTAACGTAACATGAAAACCGTATGAGTCGTATCCATGAATGTGAGCGGGCGTGTGACTGATCAGTCGAAATAACCAACGTACGTGGCGATGTGGTTCACCCGACCTCAAGCCGGGATCCCTATATGTCACACCTCTATGCTTTCCAATTCACCATGATGTCAACACATGGATCCATAGACTCATCATCATACATTAAAACAGGGGATCCCCGGGCCCGGCTACCCGGCTAGCTCCCATCATTAAACTTTGCCACAACACTTCAATCCTTTGGTTTTATCTTAAAAGAGACATGCCTGATCGTTTCATATAATCTCATGATGCGTGCATTTCTTAAAATCATGCAATTTAAAAGTTTAGCCAGTTAATGTATAATTAATCTTTTCCTTTAAAATATTTTCGTACATAGCATACTACATATATGATTAATTATACCTTTACGGGCTTCTACGTTTTCTACTTCGGTCAATGGTTGATCCCGGGGCCTGGCTCACTAATACTAGGCTAAACAACGCTCCTTACAGACTCGATGAAACGAATGTTCATCCCTTTAAACATTTTGCCTAATTTTAATTAAATATGAGCTTATGAAAACATCAAGGCTAATTTGACCAATTAAAATCAATTTTGACTTCTTAAAATCAATCTGGACTTATAAAAATTTATTTTGACCTTTAAAAGCAATTTAAATCAATTTTGACCTCAAAAGCCGATTTTGACCAAAATACCGATTTTGACCAAATTAAATCCCAAAAATCGTTTTTTGACTCCAATAAAATACTAAAGCCATAATTTTGACTAAAAACATAAAATTAGGCATAACTAAAATTATTTAAAAGGTTTGACTCAATTTTGAAACTTCTGGCTATTTTCTTTAAAATTGGACCTTCGACACATTAATAAAAATAACAAGTCCAACATTAAAATAACTTGACCCCATTTTAAAATATTTTTACTCGGGACCCGAAGAACCGATCTGGTCCAACCGAACCAGCCAAAACCGGTTCACTTAGACCGAACCAATTCTCCAAAAATTAACCTAGACCAAAACACACACCTAAGCAGCCGTCGCCACGACCAGCCTCTGGTTTTTTCGTTCGTTCTCCCTGCTCCGGCCACCACTGCAGAAGCCCTTCCGGATGGACCACCCCCAGGTCCATACGGTCCTAACGAGACCAACTTTGGCTCACACCGTTGGCTAACCAGGGAGAACTGGTCGCTGCAAGTGGACGCTCCAGCCATGCTGCGTCGTCGCGACCACCTGCTGGTCTTCGCATTCGTTCTCCCTTCTCCGACAACCAATGCTGGAGCCCTTCCGATTGGACCACCCCCAGGTCTAGGCGGTTCTAACGTGACCGACCTTACCTCAAACCATGGACCGACCAGGGAGAACGAACCTCTGTAAGTGGACGCACCAGCCCAGCGGCACGATGTGCCCCTCACGACTTCAACTGCATGATGTGGTTCGCTCGAACCCTTAGCCACTATCCTCCCTTCATCTAGACCACCATGAGTCCACTAGGAACCCATTGAACAGAGCCAAAACCCCTGGAAATTTCCATGACCGAAGCCTCAAGAGAAGAAAGCGTAACATGTCAAAAACCGTGAGTCTCATGCATGAACTATGAACATAGAGGTAAAGATCCGAGGCATACACACAATATTCATGCATAATTTTCATAAAACAGGTTATTATGATTTAAATGGTGAGCAAGGGAATTGATATCACATGCCTGGGTTGAAGGAAACGTGGATCTGCGAGGTACGAACGTTGTAGACGCGAGATCGGGGCGCAACCGGCTATGGATCACCAAGCTCCTTCTATGGCTGGAATTTTCGAAATTTTGTGTGTGTGGGGAGGGGAGAAGATGGCTGGTGCATGTATTGGAGGCTAGGTTTGAATCTAATTTGTGTTTAAGAAATAATGAGTGTGCCTATAATGACCCTTCTTGTTTTAATGATGAAAAATACAAGCATGCCCGTCTACTTAAATAAAAAAGTATTTAAAAACTCATTCTTGGGCTTTAATGATTATAAAGTTTCGAAATCTAGGCCTCCTAAAATGTTAAAGTGCCTTAAAACTCAAATATCAGCCCGTATAGGCGAAAAACGGGTTCCCCTCCAAAATAATTATAAAATTAAAATCTCAGAACTTAAAAATATCAATTATCTTTATTCCGGTCGACCCTAATCTCGTCCACACGTCCATAGCTCAAGCAGGCTGAAAAATAGCACATGCATACCATGCAGCATAAAATCATAAATAAATCATATAATAAGGCATGTAATCATCTAAAAAATATTTCCCCCCTAGTCATGCACTCATTTCTACGTAATCTGGATTTTGGGATGTTACAATATCATAGAGATGTTCTGAGCATGCAGATGGATAGTGACCTGGGATCTATCGATCTACCTTCATTCAGACTTTTCAAGTGGTTATCATTTATCGAGTGGATTAAGTCCGAGGTCTTGGTTGTACAGATTAGTCCGTACTACTCGAAACTTCTTTGAGACTCTACATTATAGGTGCCTCACTTTGACCCGTTTACCAACTCCGTTGGAGTCATCAGGTGGCGGGATTGGGTGAGGTCCCGATGCATGTAGGAGTCGATACTTCGTTGTCAAGGATTCACCACTCGATCTTGTGCGTGGATATCCTATGATATCTGATGGGATAATAGTGTAATAAATCTCTGGCCAGATTACTAGATGCGTTTTAAGTAAATGGGTTTACCTAGTAGCACATGAGATTTCACTATTTGATCTCCAAGATGTATGCATGGCTATCAAATCTCTAGAGACTCTCGATTTACCAATGGTCGTTGATTCGATCGGGACTTTTGAGATGAAAGAACCGTACTGTACGCTAACCATGACCAACTGGTTCTTGCAGGCACTATCATTGATACCTAGGGGACAATGAGGTGATGTTTCTAGACGCTTTGCCATGGTCCGATAGGCATGTCCGAAAATACGTTTTCGGAGTCACAAGGAGTTGTGAGCCCATGGCTAGCTGTATCCCCAAACCATTGAGGGTCACACAAGTACTGGTTTCACAATTCCCGTACGGATATGGAACTCAAAGTGTTGAGTATAGTAGGAGGAAGGTTGGGAGTATAACTTCCAAAATTAGCTAAGGGAGTAGACTTTCATATTTAGCTAATAGGAGTAAACCTGCCATAAATAGATTTAGTGGTATGACAATTTGATTACATCATAATGATCAATTTTGTAAAATGATCACATCGGTGATATCTGATTATCGATCGGGATTATCATGAGACCACAATCGAGGGGGTCGAAACGAATGTTCCCTGTTTGACTTGAATCGAATGTTCCGAGTTTGACTTGAACCGAATATTCACAGTTTGAGTTTAACCGAATGTTCATTGTTTAAGTTGAATCGAATGTCCTCTGTTTTTTTCAACTCAAAACTCTATCCTTCTACCTATAAATATGGCAATGATGAAACACTTCCAGAAGAGAGAAAGAAAAACTCGCTTGATTATTGAATCATAACTCTCCTCTCCCCTCCCATCCACTCTCGACCTCCTCCCGTCGTCGCCGCCACCGTCGCTAGCCGCCTCTGTAGCGTGCCACCGGATCTCGTTCTGGCCGTCTTGGCAAGGAGATTTTGTTCGTGACAACTCGCTGTGCTTTCTAGTGCAAGGCAGCGAAGGACTTTGAAAACCGATCGTGGAACGGATTAGGTGAAAAATAGGAGATTCAACCGTTGAAGTGCTATTTCCGCGTAAAATCATAAAATTCGGAGTCGGGCGCGAAGGTAAATATTTCTAAACATCCTATGCATGTTTAGCTTTTTTTTTATTCATGTAAGAGCGTTCTCGGGCCTAAAATTTTTAAAACTTCCGATGCACCCCGGGAGCATGATCCGGATCTCGCTACTCCAACAGTGGTATCAGAGCTTCAGGCTCGGATCGATCATACGTGAATTTCATTAAAATATTTATTTTGATGCAATTAAAATGACAAAATCTGATTTTATCTACAAAATATGTTTTTGTATTTAAAATGTGATTTTTTTTGATAAATCCAAAATTGATTGATATATCTTGTTGTTGAATCTGCATGTGTTTTAAATATGATTTAAAATTAATGAGACCAAAAATTTTCAAAAATAAAATCCCTCATTTAAATGTAGTTTCATGATTAAATTAAAGAGACTTAGTTTAATGATAATTATGAAGTCATGTGACAAAACGTAATCTAAGAGAGTCCTTCATAGACCGGCTTAAAAATGGCTTGTACCGGTTGGACTCACTGAAGGACGTTGCTATGTCTTAGGAAGTTTGGTTTTAAGCGGGTCTTAGCTCCTCCAATGACCTGGAAGCACTCTTAAAAACGTTAGTCCATAGATCCTAAATTGATCATAAGACAAAAATTTTATTCAATAAGATCATGAAGCTAAGAGAATTTAAATATGGTGTAAAATTTCCTACCTTCCATCAACAATGGGTGTATGTCGATGCTACCCGCATACATAGCCCGGCTCATATTATTGGGGGGTTTTAAGCGGGTCTTAGCTCCTCCAATGACCTGGAATCACTCTTAAAAACGTTAGTCCATAGATCCTAAATTGATCATAAGACAAAAATTTTATTCAATAAGATCATGAAGCTAAGGGAATTTAAATATGGTGTAAAATTTCCTACCTTCCATCAACAATGGGTGTATGTCGATGCTACCTGCATACATAGCCCGGCTCATATTATTGGGGGGGTTTTGTGTGTCAAAAATTAGTATATGTCATTGAAACTTGTTGTGAGTTGAATGGAACTCCCATGACATTGGCTTATATTATTGGGATGTCATGGCGACCGTCCATTACAGCTCGACATTGATGGGTTATCTTGACACGTGATGGTAATCAGCGTCATATTATTGGGTCCTTACTGGACGTGAGGTAAAAGCATGGGGGTTGCATTTGATGCAATTGGGCTCTAACTTTTGGGAATCATGGTTGACTGATATTATTCGTGATCATGATTTCTTGATTGGGCTCTGTGTACCTACTAAGGAAACTGGTTTTCTCGATTTCATAAGAGGGAGGTGAAATCGTTAAAATAGTGCGAGGGTAATTCATAAAACTAAATGACCATGTTTTATTTCTTAGTGTATTTTCATCAGTAGTCAGTAATGCATGTCTATTTTTCCTTTCAGTATATACTGCTATTAAAATATCTTCAATTAAAAATCCACGCGCTGCTATATTGGATAGCAACAAACTGACTGATGCTAACCACTTGGATTGGTTATGCAACCTCAAGATGGTGTTGGCTTGGGAGAAGCTTCTCTACACGCTAGAGAAGAGCCCTCCGAAGGAGGCCCCTGTTGGTGTCAGTCCTGGGGAGCTGACGAAATTGGAGACATGGTGGGACCATGAGCTCAAGGCACGAAGCTACATGTTGGCTTCTATGTCGAACGAACTGTAGCGGTGATTCAAGGAGATGGGGTATGCTGCTGACATACACCATCACCTCAAATAGCTGTACGAGGAGAACTCTCGCGCAAAGAGGTTTACTACAGTCAAGGAGCTTATGACTGGTCGCATGAGCGAGGGGACTTCGGTCCACGATCATGGGTTCCGTATGATTGGGCTCATTGAAAAGTTGGTGGGCCTCGAGCTCTTGCTTCCACATGAACTGTCTGTGGATTTTCTTCTCCTCTCCCTCTCTGTTGCATTCGACCCGTTCGTGGTCAACTTCAACATCTGTATGCCACCCTTGAAGAGTTGGTGAACATGCTTGTAGTGTTTGAAGGGACCATGAAGAAGGACAAGTCCGTCCTCCTTTTGGGCTCTTCTTCATCAGTGAAGAGAGGGCCAAATGCAAGGCTGAGAAGCGTTCTGCCCCTACGAAGGAGGAGAAGCCCAAAAAAAAGCTCAAGGCAAGGGCTCATAAGCCGAACAAATCTGAAGACGTTTGCCACCATTGCCACAAGCCTGGGTATTCGAGGAGGAACTGTCGGTATTACCTCGAGCAGCTACGAGCTGCGAAAGGTATATTCTACATTGAAATAAATATGTTTAACTCGAATTTCTGGATACTTGATACCGGATGTGGATCTCATATCCGCAATGACTTGAGATAATGACAAGAAGTCGGTGTCTTAGGATTGGTGAGACCCACTTAAGGCTAGGGAACGGAGCAAGAGTTGCTACCGTAGCAATAGGGGACGTTTATTTATTTCTTCATTCAAATTTCAAGTTGTTATTAAAAATTGTTTTGTTCGTTCCTGAATTAATAAAGAACATTATTTCTGTTTTCTATGCTTGATAGGATGTTCGATTTGCAATATTACAAGAATGAATGTTTAGTTGGAATTGGAGAACGCGAAAACAATCTATACAACTTAAAATTGAGAGAAGTTCCAACTCACGATGTGAAAACACATACAACAACAATCAAAAGAAAATACGATAGTCTAAACCCGGCACAACTTTGGCATGCTAGGCTAGGTCACATTTCCTTAAAGAGGATGAACAATTTGTTTAGGATCAATATGTTTAATATGTCTTATGTTAACTCTTTACCAACTTGCGAGCCCTGTCTTAAAGGAAAAATGACAAAATTTCCCTTCAAGGGCAAGCCTGAACGTGCTCAAGAGTTATTCCATACTGATGTGTGCGGTCCTCTTAGCATTGGTACTAAGTCCGGCAACACCTACTTCATCACCTTTACCGATGATTACTCTAGATCTGGGTACTTTTACCTAATGAAGCACAAGTCTGAATCCTTTGAAAGGTTCAAAGAGTTCAAGGATGAGGTAGAAAATCAACTGGAAAAAAGTATTAAAACACTTCAATCCAATCGAGGTGGAGAATACTTGAGTGCCAAATTTTAGGACTATATTGAGAGAATGAGATTCTCTCACAGTGTACTCCTCCGGCCACACCACAACTCAATGGTGTAGCGGAGAATCGTAATCGAACTTTGATGAACATGGTTCGATCTATGATGAGTTTCACTGAACTTCTTACCTCGTTTTGGGGCTATGCGCTCGAAACAGCGGTATTTTTGTTGAACAATGTCCACACCAAGACAGTGGATAAAACTCCATATGAGATATGGATGACAAGCCACCCAAGTACTCGTACTTGAGGATTTGGGGATGTCCTGCTTATGTGAAGCAGACAGTGAGAGATAAGTTGGATAATAGATCTATCTTATGCTACTTTATTGGGTATCCAAATAATTCTATTGGATATTGCTTCTACTATCCCAGTGAAACAAAAGTTTTTGTTTCTAGAAATGCCACCTTCCTAGAGAAGGAATTTTCTACTTTGAAAAGGCAAGATAGTAGAACTCGAGGAAGTTCGAGAACCAACTGAAGTACCAAGGGAATCTCCCACACCTCAAGAATCAAACAGCGGTATTTTTGTTGAACAATGTCCACACCAAGACAGTGGATAAAACTCCATATGAGATATGGATGACAAGCCACCCAAGTACTCGTACTTGAGGATTTGGGGATGTCCTGCTTATGTGAAGCAGATAGTGAGAGATAAGTTGGATAATAGATCTATCTTATGCTACTTTATTGGGTATCCAAATAATTCTATTGGATATTGCTTCTACTATCCCAGTGAAACAAAAGTTTTTGTTTCTAGAAATGCCACCTTTCTAGAGAAGGAATTTTCTACTTTGAAAAGGCAAGATAGTAGAACTCGAGGAAGTTCGAGAACCAACTGAAGTACCAAGGGAATCTCCCACACCTCAAGAATCAATCACTGATATGGACACACCTAGGAGATCTGAAAGGGTTCCTCTGGCTCCTGTTAGATACGGTTTCCTCCTTGAAGAGGATTGATAGGATCGAAAAAGGGTTTAAAGTAATACTCGAGAGTTCAGAGAGAAAGTGAATGTATCCAACGTGTGAAGACTGCGGCGTCTTAAATGCTTGTACTGTATACGTACACCTTCACTAATTGAATTTCCTCTTTTAGCATACTATGCACCATATTCAGTTCAAATCAAATCCTGTATATCTAGAATTAGCTCAAACTAGTTCCAACGACTACAAATTGATATAAAGAGGTCAAATACTTCACATAAATCTGTACGAAACCTCAAAATGTTCTGAAAACATTTTGCTAAGTTGTCCTTACTCAGCTGGTTTCTTGATCTGGTTTCTACGTAGAACTTCTCTAATCTGGTCTAAGATGATCTGTTCCAATTTGTTCCAATGTGCGGAATGAACTCGATTCACCAGTGAATAGATCACGTAAATGTAATGCAACAAGTAAAATGGTGAAAGAAATTTGTCTCTGGAAGTTCGAAGTTTAATCTCCTACGTCTCTCATTCTTTCTCAATGGGAAGTTTATCCACTAGAAGATTTGATTAGTACAAATCTATGTACAAACTCGATCCGACAGCCAACAGCTGCAAGAACTCCTAGTCTCTACATGATAGAAACAGATCACAACCCTGGATCCATCACGCAGCAGCACTGCGAGCTGGTCGCACGATATGTTCTATTGAAACTCGAGCTGCAATAGCTCAGTGTTCTTGAAAGATTTTATCACCGAGAAGTATATAGATTAGGTATAAAAACCAAACATCTGAAATACTCTCTGAAAATCGAAAGCTATTTAAACAGGTTTTAAAGATATGTATGTTATGCAATGCAGAAAGCTGTAAATAAATGTACGCTGCAATTTGTTTATGGAAGTTCGGAGTTGAATCTCCTACGTCTCCCCTTCTTCCACACAGGAAGGATCCACTAGAATATTTGATCTACACCTCGTGTACAGACCCAATCGGACAGCCCTCAAGCTGCAAGAACTCCGAGCCACAAATGCACACCAACTCGCAGGCTGTGTGTCTAACTAACCAACACTTCTTTAATGTCTCAGTGAGAAAGACTAAAACAGAACTTGTTTAACGTTTCTTTTCAGATATTACGATGAAATTGATGGCGTTTGATTCACTCAGCTGATCTAATCATCTCTCTCTCAAAATGTGAGTGGATCGTGTGAGAATTTTACAGTGTAAGCTCACTCTCAAATGTATTCTCACACACTGGGAAGTGCTTCTCTCTAAGCTGGTCTCGGTGTCTTCCCACGGCTATGCAATCAAATTGAATAACTCATTGAAGTTCACGGCCTGTGCACCAGCTCACACCTGGGCACACGACCAGCTTGCAAACCAGCTGTCACATGAGTGTGCCAACTTGCGACTAGCACTACTCTCTGTTTTCTGTTTTGCGCCTCTCTGCACTTGTGTATTATTTTTCGCTCAACAACAATTTCCATCTCTCGTATATCTCTCATATCACAGCTCTGATGCTAGCTTCTGCTCTTGATATAGCCTCCTGTGCAATTCTATCCGTTGGACACAAAGTTGTAGCCGTTGTAAAGGCTTCTGACAAAGTTGTACCTTGTGTCCTTCATCATTAAATGTTTTTGCAGGCTTTGTTGACTTTAAGCTCTCTTCATTTCTGTGCTTTCAGCCTTCGCTAACTTCGAGCATGTGATATTGTACCTGATGTAGACAGGACGAAGCAAATCAGTTTGAACTAATCCAATAGAATCTCCATAATCTTGTGTTCAAATTGTTTTGCTCGTCTGAGCTGGTCTCTATGAGCTGGTTGCTTATCATCTGAACTGCTCTTGTATGAAATTTCTCTTGTTCATCGCTGCTCTTGATCTTCTCTTCATTCTGAGCTGCTCTTGATGTAATGCCCGAAATAATGAAGAACAGAATTAGTAATTCCGAGATTTCCAGATTTTCAAATGATAGATTTTGATGAAGCTTGATTATGAGCTCGGATTTCTTCTGGAAGTGTTGGGTGATTAAGAAACTTGGTATCGTTGAATTTCGTTAAGTGTGTGAACCAGACGAAGCGACCAGACGAAGCGATTTGATAAAATCGTTCAGCAGCAGGTTACTGTAGCAAAGTCAATGTGGGTCAACACTACTGTAGCTTGCGACTGGTTGAATTTTGAATTCCAGTCGTTGCGCTTAATTCTCGTTGCTACTGGTAGTAGACGCGCAAATACAAGATTCAATAAGGAATCGCCACGTATAGGTTACTGTTATGCACGTGGGAACCAGCAGCGATAGTTCTTTGTGAACCTGCTGGTTTATTCACGTGGGAACCAGTAGCGAGAGTTCCTATGCACCTGCTGGTTTATGCACATGCTGGTTTATTGATGTATCGACTGGTTTTGATGACGTAGGTGCGACGTCGTCGTTTTGATAATAAACGCAAGTCACTCGATGCAAGTATGTGAAATTTGGTTCCAGCCGAGAGAGCAATGCGACATCGTTTTGACTTATGAACAGGAACCTCGATACGATGTTGTTTTGTATGAATTAGTGACCAGTCGAGGGATCTGAAATCAGTCGATGGTTTGTTGTATCTGCTGGTTAATCAGTCGAAGGAACAATGCGATGTCGTTTTGAATAACGTAGCAAAATCAGCCGTTGGATTATTAGAGCGATCAGCTGCTGGTTTTCTTTCAATGAAGAATTGATACCAGACGTGGGTACGTTACAACGTCGTTGGAATTAATTGTAACGACATCGTTTTGATTTTCGAAGTGTTGCGACTGGATTCTTGTTGCGACTGGATTCTTGTTGCGACTGGTTGCTACTGCGGCTGGTTGTTGCTTCTGCTGTATAACAAGAGAATGATGATTGTTTCGAACAGCGACTGAGGAAGATAAACAACAGTTGAGGAATCTGTTTAACGTTATCCACTTTCGAAGCGGTGGGAGTATATCCTGTTTGAATACTCAGCATGACACGTGGAATTCGAATTGAACACGTTGGAAATGCTGCAGAAAAACAGAGACCGCTGTCTATAAATAAGATTGAATTCGAAATATTGAGAACATCTTGACTACAAATATCAGACTTTGATTCTGTAAAGTTCTCAGGAAGTGTTGAAACAGAGTTTGAGTGAAGTACTTTGAAAACAGAGGAACGAAGGTATAATTTGACATGAGAGTCAGGGAATTAGAATACTGAAGAAGGATATTTCTTGAGTTTTCCCGATGAAAATCACATACTTGATCTTTGTTCTTGACTTAGAACTTGAATTCTGTATGTGTCGATCCATCACAGGTAGTGGATCTTTTATATTTGCATGACATTGCTAACGAAGAGAATTGAATTGATTCTAATGCCCAGGACTGAGTTGGCCTGATTTTCGAAGCTGGAGATGGTTTCGATAGATGAATATTCATGTCAAGATCGGATACGAATTTTGATGGCATCGAACTGAAATGGAATCAATTCTGAGATCGAAGAAGAGAAATAGAATCATTTCATTGCATTGCATTTGTTTTACAGTTGATAAACTGTTATTCGTTTTCTTTATTGATATTGTTCATGCCTGTTGATTATACTGGGAAATGTTTTCACCGGAGTTATCCGGCTGTTGTCTTGTTTTGTATGTGTGCATGACAACAGGTGGGAGGAAGCTGAACTGATGGGACCAGGGTAGTAAGAGCTGGCTAGATGCAGGGCGAACACAAAATAGAATTAGAGTTTTGTTACTAGCATGGTCTGGAACATTAGTACTATGGAATTTGTTATGTAATATGTTGTAATCCATAGATAGGAGTTGTACTAGACTTTGTACAGTTTGTGCTTGTAATCATGAATCCCACTTTTGGACAATGAATAATACAGCTACCTAGTTGATCAGCTCTTTCGCATTTGGAAAAAAAAATTTTAACTCCGGATTTCCACTAATTAAACATATTAGTTTAATTAAATTCCCACTAGACAAGATTAGAAGATAATTGTGAGCTGAGAGCCTCACAACAGGTGGTATCAGAGCGCTACTAAATTATTAAGATCATTGAACTAGATGAGTGGGGTAGATCGAGTTCTTCCTGACTGATTAGATTAAATAAACAAATGAGTTGCATGCTTGTGTGGTATATGTCTTACTGCTTTTGAATTTATATCACATGATAATTGTGAATAAATGGTAAGAATATACCGAAGAGTTATGAGAATTACATGCTTTGGAAGTGATTAATAGCATGTATTGAGTGAAGTATGAATCAGAACTCGATCTCTTGAGCAGCAGTACATTCATGTATGCTAATCAGAGGAGGGACTGAGACTGGCTTGTTCTTGATTGATGAGAAATGATAAACAAGTCTGTTTGATTCCTAGATATGCCTCCTCGAAGAACAACGAACCGGCAGACAGAGCAGGGTAGTACGTCTACTGAGGCGTTGAATGCAGCTGCTACCCCGATGGATACGTTGTTGAAACGGTTTCAGTCTTTTAAACCACCAACGTTGGTAGGGACAGATAATGCGATAGAATGTGAGAACTGGTTGGAAGATATTGAGCAGTTATTTGAAGCACTTGATTACACCGATGATCGTCGGGTGAAACTGATTATACACCAATTGCATGGTATTGGTAAAAGTTGGTGGGTAGCAACGAAGAAGACTCTTGAAAACCAGGGCACTGTGATTACTTGGGCAGTGTTTAAAACAGCTTTCATCAACGATTCTTTCCAGTTTCCTATCAGAAAGATAAAGTTGCAGAATTTGCAAACTTCCGACAAGGGCAGTTTAATATAGAGGAATACGTTGCCAAGTTTACAAGTTTACTGAAATTTGCTCCGCATGTTTCCATGAGTGACGAAGCACAAGCGGATCAATTCATTAATGGGTTGAATCCAGACGTATTTACCTTGGTAAATACGGGGAGACCAAATACTTTTGCCGATGCACTAAATCGTGCAAAAGGTGCAGAAGCTGGATTGTTGAGACAACGAAGATCACACTTTGCACCACCAGACGCAAGAGTATCACAAGAGAAATCCCAGATTCCACCACCCCCTCGATTTGATGCTGGAAGCAGCAGTAGTGGGAAAAAGAATTACTTTAAGGGGAAGGGAAAACAATTTAAACGATCTGGTACCAATAGTTCGTCCAGTTCGAGTGACTTTAAACAGATGAAAACTAGACAGAAATCTGGTGATTACTGTACCAAGTGTGGAGGCAGACATATTACAGAACAATGTAGAGGAGTGTCTGGCCTTTGCCGTATTTGCAATCAACCGGGACATTTCGCGAGAATATGTCCTCAACATAATTCTGGGAATTCACAGAATCCGGAAGCATCAAGAACAATGCCAATACCAGAAAGGCAAGCCTCCTCTGTACATTCGTATCAACCCCAAAATCCACAACAGAGTAGACAAGGAGGAAGCCAGACAGTGAGCCAACCTCCTAAACAACAAGCAAGAGTGTTTGCATTAACCGAGGAGCAAGCACAGGCAGCCCCAGACGATGTTATTGCAGGTAACTGCTATTTGTGCAAATTTCCAGCCTATGTATTAATTGATACTGGTGCATCACACACCTTTATCTCTGAGAATTTTGTTGTATCACATAAGTTGTCTGTTGAACCCTTAGCCAAAATAGTATCGGTTTCTTCACCTCTGGGGAAGGGAATGTTATCGATCACCGCTGTTAGAAATTGTGTGTTATAGTTTGAGGGTCACGAAATTGAAATTGATTGTGTTGTGCTCGGGTTATCTGATTTTGATTGTATCGTGGGCATAGATATGTTAACCAGGTATGGAGCAACAGTAGATTGTTTTCAGAAGGTGGTTCGATTCAAACCAGAGAAAGCTGATGAATGGAAATTCTATGGTAAGGGATCACGAGCCAGAATTCCTTTGGTCTCTGCTATTACCATGAATAATCTATTGCAGAAAGGAGCGGAGGGATTCCTGATTTATGCAATAGATACGAAGAAAAATAGCCCGAATCTGGTTATATACCAGTGGTCTGCGATTTTGCTGATGTTTTTCCTGATGAGATCCCGGGATTACCTCCATATCGAGAGGTAGACTTCAGCATTGAATTGATGCCAGGTACACAACCAATATCAAAAGCACCATACCGAATGGCACCAATTGAGTTAAAGGAATTGAAAGAACAGCTGGAGGATCTTCTTACCAAGGGATACATTGGACCAAGTGTTTCTCCTTGGGGTGCTCCAGTATTATTTGTGAGAAAGAAAGATGGATCAATGAGGTTATGTATTGACTACCGGCAACTGAACAAGGCAACGGTAAAGAATAAATATCCTTTGCCATGAATAGATTATTTATTTGATCAGTTGCAGGGTTAGACAGTGTATTCAAGATCGATTTTGAGATCCGGATATCATCAATTGCGAGTAAGAGATGAAGACATATCTAAGACTGCCTTTCGAACAAGATACGACCACTATGAGTTCGCGGTTATGCCTTTTGGACTGACTAACGCACCAGCAGTGTTCATGAGTCTAATGAACCGAGTCTTCCAAAGATATCTTGATGATTTCGTGATTGTATTTATTGATGACATTCTAATTTATTCAAAGAATATGTGTGACCATGAAAGTCATCTTCGAACAGTTTTGCAAACTCTGAGAGACGAGAAATTGTATGCTAAACTGTCGAATTGTGAATTCTGGTTACAAAAAGTAGTTTTTCTTGGGCATATTATCTCTGGAGATGGCATTTCAGTTGATCCCAGTAAGACAGAGGCAGTGGTCAATTGGCCTAGACCGAAATCTATGCCAGAAATCCGAAGTTTTATGGGTATTGCAGGGTATTATCGTCGATTTATCCAGGATTTTCGAGGATTGCGAAGCCTATAACTCAGTTGACACAGAAAAATGCACCATTTGTTTGGTCATTAGATTGTGAAAACAGTTTTCTTGAATTGAAAAAGAGATTAACTACCGAACCAGTGTTAACAATTCCTTTGGGTGCTGGTGGATTTGTCGTGTATTGTGATGCATCTCACCAAGGATTGGGGTGTGTTTTGATGCAGCGAGGTCATGTGATTGCATACGTCTCAAGACAGTTAAAACCGCATGAAATTCGATATCCAATTCATGATCTTGAATTGGCAGCCATCGTATTTGCATTGAAAATCTGGCGACATTATCTTTATGGTGAGAAATTCAAAATCTTCTCTGATCATAAGAGTTTGAAGTATTTATTTTCGCAGTCCGAATTAAATATGAGACAACGAAGATGGCTGGATTATTGAAAGATTTTGATTGTGAGATCAAATATTATCCAGGGAAATCGAATGCAGCAGCTGATGCTCTGAGTAGGAAGATTTGTGCTTTGTCTTTGACTACGATCGGGGTATCTAATTTGATAGAAAATTGCTGCATTTCTGGGTATTTATTTGAAACAGAAAGAAAACCAATGAGAATTTGTGCTATCAGCGCTGAACCCGAATTGTTGATTCGAATTAAAGAAGCACAAAAGAGAGATTTGAATATCCAGAAATCTATTGAACTAGTGAAGTCTGGACACCAAACTGAATATCAAATAAGCGCTGATGAGGTATTGTATGTGAATAGCAGACTTGTTGTTCCAGATATTAAGGAGTTGAAAAACCAGATTTTGAGTGAAGCCCATCGAAGTAAATTCAGCATTCATCCTGGTGGCAGGAAGATGTATAACGATTTGAAGAAACAATATTGGTGGAAACAGATGAAGTCTGATGTGGCTGAATTTGTTTCAAAGTGTTTGAATTGCCAACAGGTGAAAGCTGAAAGAAAGAAACCAGCTGGTTTATTACAGAGTCTGTCAGTTCCTGAATGGAAATGGGATCATATTTCCATGGACTTTGTAACGAAGTTACCAACATCATCTCGAGGTTGTGATGCTATTTGGGTGATTATCGATAGGTTGACAAAATCTGCGTGTTTTATTCCCTATCGAATGACCTATCGACATGATCAAATGGCAAACCTTTATGTTCGGGAAGTGGTAAGACTTCATGGAATACCAAAATTGTCAGGCCTCGTGCTCACAACAGAAAAACACATGCGGAAGCTATCAAAAAGTGGGTAAAATTTTCGCTTTTAGGCCCGACGGTTTTAAACATATAATTTAAAATACAACAATACTTAAATTAAGTTTCCCAAATCATAAAACATTCAACAACAAAGCATACATAATTCAAACATGTATCATATTCCCCTACGGGTACAACAACAAAGCGCAGGGCATCCCCCTGGCTAACTGATACACAAATATATATATATATATGCTATATGCTACTGGGACACACTAGCCACCTCCTGAGGCACCACCAGCTGGGTTGAAACCACGACCAGCTGTAGAACCTGGGTTTCCTGAAAACAACGCAACAAAGAAACAAACCAAGCCCCGGAGGGACATGGGGTCAAACCCCAGTACGGAGAGCAATAATACAACAGAAATAACAGCAAGGAATAAAATGCAGGTGCTATGCATGAGACGCCAAGGAACAATGGAAAGCTCGACCCACAAGGGAGCTAAGGAACTCAAACATAGCTCCAAAAATCATCGACAACGTATAGTTGCCACGGGGTGTGTTCACAGTGTGGTAGTGAGCCACTCGCCATGATACTACACCCACTTACCGGGTGCATCAAGCAACTCAACCTGTTGTTGCCTCGCCCATGAACTGTGGTAGTTAACCACTCGGCTCATGGTGGATACGATCCCAGCAGGGTAGATGAGAGTGCGGTACTGCCGCTCGCCCTCACATCCTGGTAAGAAAACAATAACAATGCAACAATGGTACAAAGGCTACCAAAACTGGAAAGGAATACCATGCGTGTATGCAACATGCGGGAATGCAAGCATATAAACATATGCAACGCAGCAAATACACAAATAGCATACACAATTCTCAACAGAACACAAC
>KV014405.1:43542-53790 GCA_001598015.1 Dorcoceras hygrometricum | reverse complement strand
GAGGATTTATGAGAACGTGACACGTGTTGGTCAATATTTTGGTGTTGACTGCTGGATTGTAGCGCTATCAGCTATTGCGTTGTGAGGAATTGTCCCAGCTGAATGACCAGCTGCTGGTTTGAGGAACCAATCGTGGGAGTAACGCGACGTCGTTTTATTAAGTTGAAACACAGCGTTTTGGGTATTGCGTCTGTACCAGTAGCGAGGGATCTGTTGCGTGGTTTATCCAGTCGCTGGGTTGGTTAACCAGCTGTTGACAGATATGATGACGTGTCCTTTAAGTCGTCATTTTGAATTGTTTCGCGTAACCAGTCACTGGTGGTTTTTGAAGGAATCTGTTACCAGCTTTTGGTTGCTTCGCAAGAGAAAGCTGTTGTCAGCTGGTGGAACGCTGCGGCGTCGTTTTGTTTAGTTGGAACGGTGTTGTTTGATGCTACTTTGCAAATTCAACGCCTGGTGGTTGCTGCTGGTTTTGTTAAGAGGAAAATCTGGTTTTTGTTGAAAGCAACGACTGGTATCTGTTGCGAGATACCTACTGTTCACGACGTCTGGTTATTTTGAGAACAGCAGCAGTTGGATTGAGATATATATAGATAAGTGTTGATCGACACTTAGAATTATTCTGAACCCGATATTTTTTATCTCCATATCCAAACCCTCGTTTAGCTACTGTTCACCGTGACTTTTCTCCGTCGATTGCCGCCGCTTCCCGCCGTTGTTTTTAGTGAGCTTGGTGGCGCTGGATTCCTTGTGAGTTGCTCTTCCGTTTGTTACCCAGTTGAGGCTGTAGAACGATCTTGGAGAGGATCGCGAAGTTGCTGCTTTCTTCGTGTAGTGGAACCCGTTAGTTCTCTACTAATTTCAGCTTCTGGGTAAGCATTTTCCTACCGTTCTAAGCTTAGTATTGGCTGTAGTACTTTGTTTAGAAGTAAAATTGGATTCAATTTCTTGGCCGTAGGAATTTTATGTTGAGGTTCATATTGAGTTAGATATGAACTAAGAATGAGATGCCTTGTACAGATTTCAGCTTCCAGGAACTTCGTTGTGGTTGGACTTGACTAGCGAAGGGTAGAATTGTGCAGGAAGAAACTGCCGTTCCTTGGTAATTATCTGTTGAGTTAGAATCAGCTGTTGAAGGTACGATTGAGCGTGATTTAACAGCTTCGAGCATAACCTGCTAGTATGGAAGTTATGAGTTTGGCTTCAATTGAATCTGTGATTATGTGAACTGCCTGAGCTACTGATTTGTATGCGCTGTTTACATATCTATGCATGTAGAAATCAGATATGTTTTCCTTGTCATTCATTCATACATCTTGAGCCAGATTGATCGATTGATGACCCGAGATTAGAGCCACGTTGTGACGATGTGGTGTGCCTGAAAAGCCCAACGCTATCATCGGAGTGGTGAGAGACTGACTTGTCGTTTCGGAATACCACCGAGCTGTGATGGCTGACGGGCCGGTTATCACGGACCGATGATTCCACCGATTGACTTCCTGTGTGGGTATAGAGGCTCGACTGATTTTGATTTGCCAGTTTACTTACTGGTCTTGATATCCGATTTTCCTTGATAGCCTCATGCATCTCATGACTTTAGATACTGCATGTTTATGAGTTGCAGTTTATTTTAGAGCTCTTCATACTGAGGCTTGACCTCGTATTTCTTTTCCTGCTTTGTGTTGTTTGGGTCAGTGTTACCCATTTGCAGGATCTTCGTAACCAGGCTGGACCGAGTGGAGGGCCAACTGGTCGATCCCCGTTTCATTGAGTCCCAGTCTATTTATGATATGTATTGAACCGGGGGATGCCCCGTGTTTTATTGTATTTGAGGATCTGTATTTTTAATTGAATATTGTTGTTACCTGAATTGTTGGAGTTTGATTAACTCTTATTTTGATTATGAATATTTTGAATGATGTTTTAAGTTCAGGCCCAATTGTATTTCGAAAAATTTTTAAGCCCGGTTTTACGCTTCTGTGATTATGTGCTTAATTATGCTCTAATCCTGTGAGATTAACACGGGGCCTTACAATGATTCTATATTAATAAAGATGGAAGGTACTCTCAGCCGCTGAATCCTCCTACGTCTGACTTTTGGCAATTAGTATGCATTTAATGCACCCTATGAGCTATGTAATGATACATTAAATGCTTCTTCGTTGTGCTTTATAATGCAATAATCGTACTTCAACAGCTCAAAACTCATTTTGATTGTTCCTTACAATTCCTAAAATTCCAACAGATCAGGTTTTTATTTAATATGATCTGATATAACCCTCTCTTCTGATCTATTATGATACAGTATCTGATCTGAGCTCTAATTTGCTCTTGAACACTGATCTGATCCGATCTTAAAATAGTTCATCCTAGACTATTATGTTATGTCCAGCTCAAACTGTTCTCTAATAAGTTAAGATCTCAAATAGTTGTTTCAGAATAGTCCTAAGTTTAGTCCTTTTTGTTATCACCAAAACTTGGGATATTTTAGTTAACAATTTTCCCCTTTTTGGTGAGAACAAAATTTAGCCAATGTACTTGAAAATAATTTTTCCTTTTGTTTACAAAAGTCTATATATCTTTGCAGTATACAAGAGTACAATTCTATCAGCCTAATATGAAAATTTCTAACTATCATTGGTCTTGATAAATCTATTAAACTCGTTCTCTATTCTGATCAAAATCTGCTAAACATTTTCTTTGATCTGATCGAATTAATCTGAAAAATAGCTACTGATTTTTGAGAGAGGCTGTCATTTTGAGTGAGTGAGCTGCCAAATTTTTTGAAAGAGTTGCTCTTATTTCGAGTGGAGACAATCATCATTTATCCGAAAGTAGGTTCTGTTTAATCTAAGCTACAACGAGAGGTAAGTGGGTTTTTTTCAGGCCTCGTGGAAAAGTACAGAGTTTAACCACGCAAACAATAGCGGAAGCATTCAAAATAGCTGCTAAAATTTTCGCTTTTGGCCTGACTGAAGGATTACATAATTTAAAATACAACAATACTAAAAATATCCCAGTTTACAATAACACAATACAACAATACATCATATATCAAATACCAACCAGCAACACTACAATCGAATACAATAAAGCACAGGGCATCCCCCGGCTATCAGTACTGATACATATATGCTATATGCTAACTGGGACACTCTAACTACCTCCTGGGGCACCTCCAGCTGGGTCAACTCCACGACCAGCTGAGTAACCTTGGAAACCTGGACAACAAACAGGCAGACAAACAAACCAAGCCCCAGAGGGACATTGGGGTCAAACCCCAGTATGGAGAGCAGCTGAAAAACAGCTAATGGAAAGCAACAAGCAATATGCAAATGCTATGCATGAGATGAGGCTACAACCAAAGGCAGGGAGCCAAAAGATCTCAAAAGCTGCTCAACGAATGAATCAGATCAATAGAACAACAATGGCCACGGGGTGTGTGAGTATATGAGAGCTACCCACTCATCTCAACACACGGTACCGGATGCAGAACATGTTGGCGCAGTGGCGTATTTGGATCCCGTTCCCGGGGGCGCAGCGGAAGTTTCAAAATTTGCCCCGGAAACGTTCAATACATAACAAATATAATGCAATAAAACATACATAGGATGTTTTAGAGAGTTACCTTCTGGCGTCTAGGCGCTTGGCTCCGACCAGATTCACAGGGAAACTGGCACATCAAGGTTGGCGGCGGTAGATCTCCTAATCCGGTCCACGACTAGAAACAGGACTCCTTCGTCAGTCTGCACTAGAAGAGCTAACGAATTTGACACGAACGGAATCTCCACGACAAGGTGATCGGAACAAGTCCGATCATAGCAAGCGGCGGCGGCACGGCGGCAAGGCGGCGGCGGCCGAGAGAGGGAGTGAGGAGAGGGGGCGGCGGCCTTTGCTAGGGTTTTGTGAGTTCAAGTGTGTCATACATCAACCCTAGGCCATGCATATGTAGACTAGTGATGGGCTTGGACCGGCCCAATGGACCTGGGCCAGGCCCAGGTCCATATGAACATTAGGTTCATTTCCATCACGGTGGATTCATCATAACTCCGATCGACGATCTGATCGGATCGATCTACACAGTTTCCAAAACTAATTATTATGATGCGAAAACAATTTTTCAGACCACCTAGTCCAAAATTGCAGTTTAGCCCTTCAACTTTGGGAAATCGCAATTTGACCCGTGTTGACTTTTAGGAAGTCGCACTCCCTAAATTCCTCCTCCTATGCTCAACACATTGAGCTCAATTTCCGTGCGAGAATCGTGAAGCCAGTAATTGTGTGACCCTCAATGGTTCAGGGATACAGCTAGCCGTGGGCCCACAACCATTGTGACTCCGAAATCACAATTTCGGACCGACCCATCGACCCTCAATGGTTCAGGGATACAGCTAGCCGTGGGCCCACAACCATTGTGACTCCGAAATCACAATTTCGGACCGACCCATCGGATCATGGTAAAGCGCCTAGCAACATCGCCCCATGATCCCCTAGGTATCACTGATAGTGTTTGCAAGAACAAGTCGGTCATGGTTAGCGTACAGTACGGTCCTTTCAACACATATATCACGATTAGATCAACGACCATTGGTACATCGAGAGTCGCTAGAGATCTAATAACTATGCATACATCTTGGAGATCAAATAGTGACATCACGAGTGTTACTAGGTAAACCCATTTACCTAAAACACATCTAGTACTCTGGCCAGAGATTTATCACACTATTATCTCCTCAGATAGCATAGGATATCCACGCATGAAAGCGAGCGGTGAATCCTCGACAACAAAGCATCGACTCCTACATGCATCGGGACCTCACCCAATCCCGCCACCTAATGACCCCAGATGAGTCGGTAAACGGGTCAAAGTGAGGCACCTGTCATGTAGAGTCTCAATGACGTTTTGAGTAGTGAGGACTAATCAGTACAACCAAGACCTTGGACTTATCCACTCGATAAATGGTAACCACTTGGAAAGTCCGAACGAGGGTAGTTCGATAGATCACCAGGTCACTATCCATCTGCATGCTCAGAACATCACAATGTTCCCTACCAATGAAACATGGTACTTCACATCGCAGATGCCAGTCTCAAGCTCGGGCGGCCTTATCCTGATTTTGACTGCCCAATCGACTAGGAACGAGTTTAGAATACATAGTGACTATTAGATTTGTTTCATGATAGCCATCATATCCACTATTACATCTAACATACGCTATGGTGCATTCTAGGTCTTTATCCAACACAATTGTTAACATTATAACATAACGAAAATAAAGAATTCCATAAAACAAATGCGAATTTCATAAATAAATATCGTTATACAAAGAGTCAATAAAACCCACACGCCACAAGTTGGCTAGTTGGGCATCTACTCTAACAGAACACAGCTCAACCAGCTGTTGCCCAACTCATGAGATGTGGGAGCTACCCACTCCGCTCATAGTGGCTAACAGATCCCAGCAGGGAGATGAGGTATACGGGAGTTACCCGCTCGTCCTCAAAACAGGAATCTCGGCACACACAGATCATTACAATAGGCATGGCTAAACAACATCTGAGCTCAATATGCAATAATGAGTGTATGCAATGACAGCTTACAGATAACGACACAATAAAAGAAAGTCACAACAGCAACGAAGCATACACAACAGCAAGCATAATCACTCATGCTCAATCCAAAGCTGTAAAGCAAGCTCACATCCATACCTCAATTCTTCTAAGCTACAATTACCACAAAACAGTCCCGAGCAACACAGATCTCACACCTGCTAAACCAAACACAGATACTAGCTCAGGGACATTAGCACATAAACTACGAATTGGGAGCTACGAGCTCAACCAAATATGTCCTAACCTTCTAACACAACAGAAGGCTCTAAGCAAAGCACAAGGTAGGATCTTAACACTTACCCAACAAGCTACCTCAACGGCAGACGAAATCCGACGCTTATGCTAACAGACTACAGAAGGGAGATGTCTTCGCACACCTCACCAGCTTCACGCAAGCTTCCAAAAGCAGTACCAAACGAAGCGTCTTAGCAAGAGGAGTCCAGCGCTACCACTTACTTCCGTCGGAGCCAGTACCAAACGAAGCGTCTTAGCAAGAGGAGTCCAGCGCTACCACTCTTACTTCCGTCGGAGCTATCTATCGTCGACAATCGGAGAAGATAAGGTTCGGTGAACAGTAGCTAGGGTATCGCGACAGGATTTGCTATCGGGAAATATTCTAAGTGTCGGGGCTGAATAATAAAGAACGACGGCAAAGTTCTCTATTTAAAGGTCAGATCTGCTCGAATCTGGAGAACAGAACCTACCGACAACTTAAGTCTCAAAGTCGATTTCCCACTCGGATCTGAATTTCACCACAGGTCTGACTGTACGCCAAACCAGATCCTGACTTAACCAAACGACGTTGCACAGAGTCTACCGTCGCATCTGGACACATGACCCGCTACTCGAATCTGAAATGCTAAACAACATCGCATCTCAAACATGCAGATCCTAACGAAATCTGAATCTTGCCCGCTAAACCGAAACACCGTCGTTCCAACTAATTCAAACGACGTAGTTTAGCTACCCGCTGCTGAAACACGCTGGCTCACATCTAACACCTACGATACCAGATCTCATCACCACAACTGAGCGCGATCACTAGCGCTGACCATCACTCGCATCTGATCAGTTCCCGCTGAAATCTCCAACTGTCCAGATCTGTTTCAAGGACTTATACGTACCCGATAACTAAGCCAAGCATAACAACTCAAAGTTGGCTCATCCTAGATCTGTTCAAGTCAAATATGGTCTATGTTAAACCCGATTAATTAACTCAATTAATCTAAGTAAAATTTCGGGTCTCACATGTCTCCCCCACTAAAACAGGATTTCGTCCTCGAAATCAAGAGTTCTAGATAACTGGGAAAACAACCACAACCAAACAACTACTGGAAGATCAACAAGGAACGACTAGCTACTGGAATCTGATACAGCGCTTACTCAAACAGGTGCGGCCACTCACGCTGCATCTTCTCTTCCAGTTCCCACGTAGCTTCCTCTCTACCATGCTTGCTCCACTGGACCATCACCAAGGGAATGGTCTTGTTCCTGAGCTGCTTCTCCTTCCTATCCAAAATCTGCAAGGGATATTCCACATAACTCAAAGTCCGATCTAGCTCTACCTCTTCAGTTCTCAACACATGCGACGGATCTGGCTCATACTTCCTCAACATAGACACATGAGAAACATCATGTAAGGAAGACAAATCTGGTGGTAACAACAGCCGATAATCCAAAGGACCAATCTTCTCCACGATCTCATAGGGTCCAACATAACGAGGAGCTAACTTTCCCTTGAGACCAAATCTCATAACACTGCGAAAAGGAGAAACTTTCAGGAAAACCTGATCACCAACCTAAAATTCTAAAGGCCTACGCCTCTTGTTGGCATAATTGGCTTGGCGATCTTGTGCAGCTTTCATTCGCTGGCGAATCAGATCCACTTGATCTCTCATCTGTTGCACAAATTCTGGGGAAGACAGCTGCTTCTCCCCCACTTCCCAACACATAGGCGATCTACACTTCCTGCCATACAAAGCTTCAAATGGTGCATAATAATGGTGACCTGATAGCTGTTATTGTAGGAAAACTCAACCAAAGACAACGAATTTTGCCAGCTACCACTGAAATCCATCACAACAGCTCTTAACATATCCTCTTAAATCTGGATAGTTCTCTCAGATTGGCCATCTGTCTGGGGATGATACACTGTATTCATTGCAAATCTGGTACCCAAACTGTTTGCAAATTCTTCCAAAACCTGTAAGTATACCTCGGATCACGATCTGAAATGATGGAAACAGGCACACCATGCAATCTCACCATGAAATCTATGTACAACTTTTCCATCTTCTTCAAAGAATATGTCATACTGTAGGGGATGAAGTGAGCATAATTCGACAACCTGTCTATCACAACCCACACAAAATCACATCCTCGACTGGAACGAGGCAAATGCGTGACAAAATCCATTGCTATGCTCCCAATTCAATAGGGGAATCTCCAAACTCTACAATAGACCACCAGGTCTCATCCTCTCGGCTTTAACTTGCTGAACTTTTCCATCTTCTTCAAAGAATATGTCATACTGTAGGGGATGAAGTGAGCATAATTCGACAACCTGTCTATCACAACCCACACAACATCACATCCTCGACTTGAACGAGGCAAATGCGTGACAAAATCCATTGCTATGCTCCCAATTCAATAGGGGAATCTCCAAACTCTACAATAGACCACCAGGTCTCATCCTCTCGGCTTTAACTTGCTGACAGTTCAGACAACGGGCTACAAAATCAGCAACATCACTCTTCAAACCTGCCCACTAGTAATGTTGCTTTAAGGCATGATACATCTTCCTTGTACCAGGATGCACACTGTGTCTACTACAATGCGCTTCTCTCAAGATCTCCTCCTTCAAATCTATCAGATTTTGCACAACCAACCTACCACGAAACCTCAAACAACCATCAGACGAGACAGAATAATCCTCAATCTGTCCAGCTCTCACCTTCAACTTCAACTCATTTATAGATGGATCTGTTCTCTGAGCTGCTCTAAAGCTCGCAACAATCTGTGGCTCATGTTGGTCCCTGTTTTCGAAGGAAACTTAGCAGCCGCTGATTTAAAACATTTAAAAATTTGCGCGCTGCTATGGAGCTGCAATAGCTCAATGTTCTTGAACATCTAAAAATCACAAGAGCACCGGAGACAGATCTGGTATAAAATTAAAATCATGCGGAAACACCAGAACTGAATCCTTTGTATTTTAAAACCAACTCAAACAGATTTATGTTCCACATAAATCTGTTCGAGACTTACTGTGCTTGTGTGCTGAACTGTATGCGTAAGTGCTGAAATAATGGTGCGTGCTGTGTTATGCGATGCTAAGATGCTAAAGGTAAATGCAAGTGCTGAATGAATGTGCGATGCTAAAGTAAATGTGCAGGTGCTGAATGAATAAAAGAAATACGATACGCAGCAAATATTTTTATGGAAGTTCGGACCTCAATGTCCTACGTCTCCCCTTCTTCCACCTCGGAAGGCTCCACTAGAAGACTTTGATCTATACAACACGTACAGACCCAATCCCGCAACCAGCAGCTGCGAGAACTCCTATACTTCACAAATGCACACCAGCCGCAACTGTGTGACTAACTATATACACATGAGTTTTACGTCATCGTGCTTGGACGGGAAATGTGTTGGAAAGGTTTTGATTCACTCTCTAAACAATTTATCTCAACTCACAAAATGTGCGGTGAGTGAGATTTACAGTGTAAGCACAACTTCGAATAAATACAATACTCACACACTCGGAAGGTTACTTCTACACAAGCTGATAACTCTTCGTAAATTGTCAACTGCTTCGCTGCTGGTTCATTCTTTAACTTCTTTGCGCTCTGCTGAATTCTTTGTCGACTGGATATGAAAAGCACTGTAGCCTTCGACTGGATTAATCTTCTGCTGAATTCTTCTGTCTTTGCGCTTCTGCTGAATCCATCGTTGCAAGAACCATATGCTGAATCTTAGCGCAAAGGCAAAACGCTGTCATACCAACTTATTCGAACGACATCGTTTTGCTATCGCCAACTCCAAATTCCCTCGAATGGTTGAAGCTCTCTGCTGATTGTCACCATCGCAAAATCCTTCGACTGATTCTTAGCGCGAAGGCAAAACGTTGTCGTTCCAACTTATTCGAACGACATCGTTTTGCTATCGCCAACTCCAAATTCCCTCGACTGGTTGAAGCTCTCTGCTGATTGTCACCATCGCAAAATCCTTCGACTGATTCTTAATGCGAAGGCAAAACGTTGTCGTTCCAACTTATTCGAACGACATCGTTTTGCTATCGCTAACTTCAAATAGCATCTGCTGGTGAACAGTAGCTTGCGACTGGACAATTCTTGTACGACGTTGCTTCATCTCTTGCGCTTCTCTTCACAACTGCTGATAGCTTTAGCTCAACTGCTGATCACTGAAGCTTCCTGCTGAATGATGACATCACTGCTGATGTCATCTACGCTTAGCGCTCCAGCTGATCTTTATCGTTCCAGCTCCATCTTGCGACTCTTCTTAGCTTCTGTTCCAGCTGGTCCTTTCGCACCAGCTGATCTTTCTTCATCTGCTGAACATGATGTCGTCACCGATTACATCATCATCGATGGTCCACTTAGATGTTCCAGCTGGTTC
>KV014405.1:0-19915 GCA_001598015.1 Dorcoceras hygrometricum | reverse complement strand
GTAGTTTCCAGGTCACAGAGGACACCAAGCTGGTTCACCAGCTTGGTGCAAGAGCAGCCCAAGGGTCAAGTGCAGTAAAGATCCAGTGAAGTGCAAAACTGGTCAAGAGCAGATCAAGTGTAGCACAAGTGCAGTGTTCAAGTGCAGAGCCAAGTACAAGCGCAGTGATCAAGTGCAGGATAGATCACTAAGTGCAACTATAATCAGTTCATCATAGGAATCTCAGTCCAGTAAAAGACAAAATCAGAACTTATTATCATATCTCCAGAAGAAGGGATTTAATCACTGGTGCAAGAATGCAGCTCTTCGAGGATAAGGTTTAAAGTATCTACAAAGAGCTGGTTCAAGAAACCAGAAGAAGATAGGTGTACTTGCTGATGGTTTGGAATAGGTGTCTGAATGGATCAAGATCAAGCAAGTCCACATAATCAGAGAGGAGAAAACCTGATCAAGGATCGTGGTTCAACTGATGAAAAGAGAATAAGAGAGCTTTGACTAGCTCAGGATAAATCGGCTGGGAAGGAAACCAGCTGGGAAATAAGCTCAGAGCCCAGAATAGATCAAGAGCAGGAAGAGCTGGACAAGAGCATTACAATTGAAGAAGCGACTAGCACAGTGTGAAGAACAGACCAGCTTGAAGAAAAGCAGACACAAGCTGGTTAAGGTCAAACCAGCTCGACGAGCAGAGCAGAAAACTTCTGAGTTCAAGAACCAATTGGACAAAACAACAAGAAAAGCGATTTGAACATAAGACTATAAGAAGAATGCTTATCAGTGTTCAAATCGATTTGCTGTGTTGTCTTCTCAGAACAGTTCTCACGTGCGAAAAAGATATAAAGCCTGCAGAAGCATTAAATGAAAAAGGACGCAATGTAAAACTCTGTCACAAGAATTTTCAACGGCTACAAATTTGTGTCCAACGGACAAATCTGCACATAGGCTTTATAAATCAAGAGCAGAGCACAAGCAGATATGATTCACAAAGAGAGCGAAGTGGAGAGAGTGAATCTGCAAGTGCAGAATGCAAAACAAAAGAATGCACAACACAAAACAGTGCTAGTCGCAAGTTTCACACTATGTGGCAGCTGTGTGCAAGCTGGTTCAGTGTCCAGGTGTGACACTGTAAATCTCATGCACGATACACTCATATATTCGAGAGCTGAGTGAAACAGAAAAATGAGTGAATAAAATTAAGCACTCTCCTTGTAGTCTTTAGACAGAGACGTTAAAAAAGTCTTGTAGCCTTTCTCGCTGAGGCGTAAAAGAAGTGTTGTTAGACACACAACTTGCACGCTAGAGTGCATAGGTGGCTAGGAATTCTTGCAGCTTGCGGGCTATCGAATCGGGTTGCAGCGGGGGCCGCTGTAATCAAAGTCTTCTAGTGGATTCTTCCCGTTGTGGAAGAAGGGGAGACGTAGAAGATTCAGCTCCGAACTTCAAGAAACAAATTGTAGCATATTTCTTTACAGCTTTCTACATTTAACATTCACGCACTACATACTTCAAAACCGTATTTAAAACTGTTAAATAACTTTCGATTTCCAGAGTTCAGTTTGGGTGTTTTTCGCATGATTCTATTTCATACCCGATCTCTGTTCAAGAACAATGAGCTATTGCAGCTCAAGTTTTAACCAATCAGATCACACTGCTTTTATCTGTGCTGGTTTAGACGCGATCTCGTTTCCCTTTACGTGCTGTTTTTGCAAAACTAAATTTTAAATTTCACGTAATTTGTGTTTTTCGATCCTGAACATTGGTATTAGAGAGTTTTTATGATCTGGTACCTTATATTTTGGACCTAACAGTTTGTATCAGAGCAGGTTGTTCATGATAGTGCACTTTAAATTGAAAATTTTTAAACGCTTTTAACACATCTTCTTCTCTAATAGTCTTTTTGAAGAAGTTCGTCTGTGCTACAAAATTGTTTTAAAATGTTTTGAACCTCTCTCTATGAATATAGGGGGAGTTATGATGTTTGAATAACAGAGCACTGGGCCAAGAGTGAAAGGTGCGGCAACATCTCTTCTGTCGCTGACAGATTACACGAGGTCTAAGGATGCCAAGACCTCTTAATTTGGATGTGCTGAAATAATTGCGCAAATGAATGAGTTTGAGAGAAGCGGAAGAGATTTTGTGAATTCAAATATCATTTATCTTCCAGTCTGTGTAGATTAGCAATTTTCAGTAGCATGGAACCTGTTCTCAAAATTTCATAGCATGCATTTGTTTCTATAAAATGTCGTCCCTCAAAAAATTATTTCGATTCCAAAAACAAAATTCCCCGTGCTCTGTTGAGGGGGAATTTTGTTTTAAAAATTAAGGAGACAAGATTTCAAACCCTTTTTGATTCTCACAAAAAGGGGGAGAAGTATTTAAAAGCATAAACATACGTGCATATGTTTATTCAGTGAGATTTTTGGATCTGTATTTAAAGATCAGAATCTTAATTTTGATTAACACAAAATCTGTTATTATTCTTCTAACAGTTTACGTGCGATGCGCATCCCTAGCTAGTCTGGTAAAGACAAAGAGATATCCAAGCTGAAACAGTAAGGGGACGTCCAAGCTGATACAGTTGAAGATGTCCACGCGGAAACAGTGAGGGGGCGCCAGAGCTAGTACAACAGAGTAGTTTCCAGGTCGCAGAGGACACCAAGCTGGTTCACCAGCCTGGTGCAAGAGCAGCCTAGGGGTCAAGTGCAGTAACGATACAGTGAAGTGCAGAACTTGTCAAGTGTAGATCAAGAGTAGATCAAGTGCAGTTCAAGTGCAGCACAAGTGTTGTGTTCAAGTGTAGAGTCGAGTATAAGCAAAGTGATCAAGTGCAGGTCAGATCACTAAGCGCAACAATAATCAGTTAATCATATGAATCTCAGTCCAGTGAAAGCCTGAATCAGAACTGTTTTTTTATCCGTAGAACAAGGGATATAATCACTGGTGCAAGAATTCAGCTCTTCGAGGATAAGGTTTAAAGTACCTACAAAGAGCTGGTTCAAGCAACCAGAAGAAGATAGGTGTACTTGCTGATGGTTTGGAAGAGGTGTCTGAATGGAAGAATATCAAGCAAGTACACAAAATCAGAGAAGAGAAAACCTGATCAGGGACCATTGTTTAAATGATGAGAAGAGAAGAAGAGAGCTTTGCCCAGCTCAGTATAAATCAGCTGGGAAGGAAACCAGCTGGGAAACAAGCTCAGAGGCCAGAATAGATCAAGAGCAGGAAAGTGCTGGACAAAAGCAGTACAGTTGAAGGAGCGACCAGCTCAGTGTAACAAACAAACCAGCTCAAAGCAAAGCAGATACAAGCTGGTTAAGTTCAAACCAGCTCAGCGCGCAGAGAAGACAACTTCTGAGTTCAAGAGCATATTTGACAAAACGACAAGCAAAGTGATTTGAACATAAGACTATACGAAGACTACATATCAGTGTTCAAATAGATTTATTGTGTTGTCTTCTCAGAACAGTGCTCACATGCGAAAAATACATAAAGCTTGCAGAAGCATTAAATGACAAAGGACGCAAAGTACAACTCTGTCAAAAGACTTTTCAACGGCTACAACTTTGTGTCCAACGGAAAAATCTGCACAGAGCTTTATAAATCAAGAGTAGAGCACAAGCCGATATGAAGCGCAAAGAGAGCAAAGTGGAGAGAGTGTATGTGCAAGTGCAGAACGCAAAACAGAAGAATTCACAACACAACACAGTGCTAGTCGCAAGTTTGCACACTATGTGGCAGCTGGTGTGCAGGCTGGTCCAGTGTCCAGGTGTGAGCTGGTGTACTGACCGTAAAGCTTCAAAGAATAATCAAGTCGATAGCAAAAACCATGGTAATATAGCAAACAACCAGATTAGAGAGAACCTTCCCAGTGTGTGAGATTTTATATTCGAAAGATTGAGCGTACACTATAAATCTCCACACACGATTCACTCATATATAGGAGAGTTGAGCGAAACAGAAAATGAGTGAATAAAATTAAACACTCTCCTTGTAATCCTTGTTTATAGACGTTAAACAAGTCTTGTATCCTTTCTCACTGAGGTGTAAAAGAAGTGTTCTAAGACACACAACTTGCGGGATGATGTGCATAGGTTGCTAGGAGTTCTTGCAGCTTGCGACTGTCGGATCGGGTTGCAGAGGGGGCTGCTGTAATCAAAGTCTTCTAGTGGATCCTTCCCGTTGCGGAAGAAGGTGAGACGTAGGAGATTCGGCTCCGAACTTTCATAAACAAATTGCAGCTTATTTCTTTACAGATTTCTGCCTTTAACATTCACACACTGCATACTTCAAAACCATATTTAAAACTGTTAAATAGCTTTTGATTTTCAGAGTTCATTTTGGGTGCTTTCCGCATGATTCTATTTCATACACGATCTGTTTCTCGGTGAAAAAATATTTCAAGAAAAATGAGCTATTGCAGCTCAAGTTTTAACCAACCAGATCGCACTGCTTTTATCTCTTCTGGTTTGGCGTTGTGCTGGAACCAGTGCTGGCACAATCCGGTTTTCTGTTACGTGCTGGTTTTGCAAAAATAAATTCTCAATTGAACGTAATTTGTGTTTTTCGATCATAAAAATTGGTATCAGAGCGTTTTTACGATCTGGTACCTTGTATTTTGGACCTAAAAATTGGTATTAGAGCATGTTGTTCTTGATAGTGCACTTTAAATTGAAAATTTTTAAACAATTTTAACATATCTTCTGCTCTGATAGTAATTTTGTGGAAGTTCGTCTGTGATAAAAAATTGTTTTAAAATGTTTTAAACCTCACTCAATGAATATAGGGGGAGTAATGAGTTTGAATAACAGATCACTGGACCAAGAGTGAAAGGTACGGCAACATTTCTTCTGTCGAGCTGACAGATTGCACAAAGTCCGTGGACGCCAAGACCTCTTACTTTGGATGTGCTGAAATAGTAGCGCAAATGACAGAGTTCGAGAGAAACTAAAGAGATTCTGTGAATTCAAATATCATTAACTTCCACTCTGTGTAGATTAGCCATTTTCAGTAGCATGGAACCTGTTCTCAAAATTTCATACCATGCATTTGTTTTGATAAAATGTCATCCCTCAAAAAATTGTTTTGATTCCAAAAACAAAATTACCCCATTCTCCTTTGAGGGGGAGTTTTGTTTTAAACATTAAGAAGAAGACAAGATTACAAACCCTTTTTGATTATCACAAAAAGGTGGAGAAATATTTCAAAGCATAAATATACGTGCATATGTTTATGAAGATTTTGTGTAAATCAAAAAGGGGGAGATTGTTGGATCTGTATTTACATATCAGAATCTTAATTTTGATTAACACAAAATATGTTATTAGTCTACTACCGGTTTACTTGCGATGCGAAGCCCTAGCTAGTCTGGACAAGGAGATATCCAAACTAAAACAATAAGGACGTCCAAGCTGATACAGTTGAAGATGTCCATGTGGGAACAGTGAGGGGGCGCCCGAGCTAGTACAACAGAGTAGTTTCCAGGTTGCAGAGGACACCAAGATGGTTCACCAGCTTGGTGCAAGAGCAGGCCAAGGGTCAAGTGCAGTAAAGATGCAGTGAAGTGCATAAATGGTCAAGTGCAGATCAAGAGCAGATCAAGTGCAGTTCAAGTGCAGCACAAGTGCGGTGTTCAAGTGCAGAGACGAGTACAAGCGTAGTGATCAAGTGCAGGTCAGATAACTAAGTGAAACTATAATCAGTTCATCATAGGAATCTCAGTCGAGTGAAAGACTGAACCAGAACATATCATTATATCCCTAGAAGAAGGGATATAATAACTGGTGCAAGAATTCAGCTCTTCGAGGATAAGGTTTAAATTACCTACAAAGAGCTCGTTCAAGCAACCAGAAGAAGATATGTGTACTTGCTGATGGTTTGGAAAATGTGTCTGAATGGATCAAGATCAAGCAAGTACACATAATCAGAGAAGAGAAAACCTGATCAAGGATCATGGTTAAAATGATGAGAAGAGAAGAAGAGAGCTTTGACCAGCTCAGGATAAACCAGCTGGGAAGGAAACCAGCTGGGAAGCAAGCTTAGAGCCCAGAATAGATCAAGAGCAGGAAAGAGCTGGACAAGAGCAGTATATTTGAAGGAGCGACCAGCTCAGTGTAACAAATAGACCAGCCCGAAGAAATGAAGAGACAAGCTGGTTAAAGTCAAACCAGCTCAGCGAGCAGAGCATACAACTTCTGAGTTCAAGAGCAAATTGGACAAAACAACAAGAAAAACGATTTGAACATAAGATTATACGAAGACTTCTTCTTAGTGTTCAAATCGATTTGATGTGTTGTCTTCTTAGAACAGAGCTCACATGCGAAAAATTATAGAAGCATTAAATGACAAAGGATGCAAAGTACAACTATGTCATAAGACTTTTCAACGGCTACAATTTTGTGTCCAACGGAAAAATCTGCACAGAGGCTTTATAAATAAAAACAGAGCACAAGCAGATTTTATATGCAAAGAGAGCGAAGTGGAGAGAGTGTATGTGCAAGTGCATAACGCAAATAAGAAGAATGCACAACACAACACCGTGTTAGTCGGAAGTTTGCACACTATGTGGAATCTGGTGGGCAAGCTGGTTCAGTGTCCAGGTGTGAGCTGGTGCAATGACCGTAAAGCTTCAAAGAATAATCAAGTCTACAGCACAAACCATGGGTAGATAGCGAACAACCAGCTTAGAGAGCACATTCCCAGTGTGTGAGATTTTATATTCGGAAGATTGAGCGTACACTGTAAATCTCCACACACGATTCACTCATATACGAGAGTTGAGCGAAATAGAAAATGAGTGAATAAAATTAAACACTCTCCTTGTAGTCTTTGGATAGAGACATTAAACAAGTCTTGTATCTTTTCTCACTGAGACATAAAAAAAGTGTTGTTAGACACACAGCTTGCGGGCTGGTGTGCATAGGTGGGTAGGAGTTCTTGTAGCTTGCGAGTTGTCCGATCGGGTTGCAGTGGGGGCCGTTGTAATCAAAGTCTTCTAGTGGATCCTTCCCATTGTGGAAGAAGGGGAGACGTAATTCAGCTCCGAACTTCCATAAACAAATTGCAGCGTATTTCTTTACAGCTTTCCGCATTTAACATTCGCGCACTGCATAATTCAAAACCGTATTTAAAACTGTTAAATATCTTTCGAATTTTTAGAGTTCAGTTTGGGTGTTTTCCGCATGATTCTATTTTATACCCGATCTGTTTCTCGGTGCACAAACATTTCAGAACAATGAGCTATTGCAGCTCAAGTTTTAACCAATCAGATCGCACTGCTTTTATCTGTGCTGGTTTAGCATTGTGCTGGAACCAGCGCTGGCACGATCCGGTTTCCTGTTATGTCTGGTTTTGCAAAACTAAATTTTAAATTGCATGTAATTTATGTTTTTCGATCCTAACAATTGGTATCAGAGCGTTTTTACGATCTGGTACCTTGTATTTTGGACTTAACAATTGGTATCAGAGCAGGGTTGTTCTTGATAGTGCACTTTAAATTGAAAATTTTTAAACGGTTTTAACATATCTTCTGCTCTGATAGTCATTTTGAGGAAGTTCGTCTGTGCTAAAAAATTGTTTTAAAATGTTTTAAACCTCACTATATGAAGATAAAGGGAGTAACGATGTTTGAATAACAGAGCACTGGACCAAGAGTGAAAGGTGCGGCAACATCTCTTCTATCGAGCTGACAAATTGCACGAGGTATGTGGACTCCAAGAACTCTTACTTTGGATGTGCTGAAATAATAGTGCAAATGATAGAGTCGAGAGAAGCGAAAGAGATTCTGTGAATTCAAATATCATTTATCTTCCACTCTGTGTAGATTAGCAAGTTTAGTAGCATGGAACCTGTTCTCAAAATTTCATACCATGCATTTGTTTTGATAAATTGTCGTCCCTCAAAAAATAGTTTTTATTCCAAAAACAAAATTACCTCGTACTCTATTGAGGGAGAGTTTTGTTTTAAACATTAAGAAGGAGATAAGATTTCAAACCCATTTTGATTCTCACAAAAAGGGGGGGAAATATTTCGAAGCATAAACATACGTGCATATGTTTATCCAGATGTTGTGTAAATAAAAAAGGGGAGATTGTTGGATCTGTATTTACAGATCAGAAACTTAATTTTGATCAACACAAAATCTGTTATTAGTCTACTAACGGTTTACGTGTGATGCGCAGCCCTAGCTAGTCTTTAAAAATACAAGGAGATATCCAAAATGGAACAGTAAGGGGACGCCCATGCTGGTACACTTGAAGATGTCCACGCTGGAACAGTGAGAGGACGCTCGAGCTGGTACAACAGAGTAGTTTCCAGGTTTCGGAGGACACCAAGATGGTTTACCAGCTTGGTGCAAGAGCAGACCAAGGGTCAAGTTCAGTAAAGATCCAGTGAAGTGCAGAACTTGTCAAGTACAGATCAAGAGTAGATCAAGTGCAGCATAAGTGCCGTGTTCATGTGCAGAGCCGAGTACAAGCGCAGTGATCAAGTGCAGGTCAGATCACTAAGCGCAACTATAATAATTTCATCATAGGAATCTTAGTCCAGTGAAAGACTGAATCAGAACTGATTATTATATCCCTAGTACCAGGTATATAATCACTGGTGCAAGAATTCAGATCTTCGAGGATAAGGTTTAACGTACGTACAAAGAGCTGGTTCAAGAAACTAGAAGAAGATAGGTGTACTTGCTGATGGTTTGGAAGATGTGTCTGAATGGATCAAGATCAAGCAAGTACACATAATCAGAGAAGAGAAATCCTGATTAAGGATCATGATTAAAATGATGAGAAGAGAAGAAGAGAGCTTTGACCAGCTCAGGATAAACCATATGGGAAGGAAACCAGCTGTGAAACAAGCTCAGAGCCCAGAATAGATCAAGAGTAGAAAAGAGCTGGACAAAAGTAGTACAGTTGAAGGAGCGTCCAGCTCAGTGTAACAAACAGACCAACTTAAAGCAAAGCAGAGACAAGATGGTTAAGGTCAAACCAGCTCAGCGAGCCGAGCATACAACTTCTAAGTTCAAGAACAAATTGGACAAAACATGTGAGGACTATAATTAACCGATTTAAGTTAATGTTAGGTTACGAGCAGATTAGATGAAATAGCCAGATTTAATTGTGTAATATGTTCGAGGAAAAATCAGATCGGAACGAGGATTTAATCGGAGAAGCGTGCCTTGTGAATTATCGGGTATCCATCCTAGGAGAACTGGTCAAAGCTGTTTGTGAAATCAACTTTGGATGCGGGAAGATTTGAGTAGATGAGCCTCGAGCTGGAAAGAGAGAGGGTATGAGTGTGATCTGATTGATGAATTTTGGATTTGACATAGAACAAATCACGCGTGAGATGGTAACGCTGCGTGGACCGGTTCGGTTCATGACTTGATGTAGATCGGTTCGTGGATTCTAGATTTGAGTAAGAATTGGGTATCCATATCTGGCCTACGTGAGATTTGGAGGCAATGCGACGATGTTTTGGGTTACTAGGGTTGACGCTGGTTGAGTGGAATCGATGCGACGTCGTTTCGCGAATACCAGATTTGACGCTAGTTGAGTTTACTATGTGCTGGCGATGTGATCTGGAAGTACAAGCTGGTTGGGCGTATCTGTTCAACGAGTGTGAGAAGTTGTGCATACCAGATTTGAGGAAACAGTGTGTTGGTATGTGCTTGAGTTGGTATCAGATTTGATAGGAGCTGATAGGTGTGCGGGAACTGATGTGGAGCGTGATCTGCTGAGTCTAAGAGCCGGTTTTACGGGAGCGACGATCTGGTTTGGCATATGAGATCTGAGTTAGTTGTATAGTAACCTGTATGCATGGTGCTTAGAGCTGGATGCTCCTATTTGGATAGCGCTTATGATCAGATCTGGATGTGCGAGCGGTTTGTGGTCCAGACCGGAGGAGTTCAGATAAGGTCAACTTTGGCGGGAGCTGGTCTGAGTGATCTGTTTTTCTCGGTGGGACTCCTGTGCGACGTCGTTTGGTGGTAGTCAGATCTGGTATAGCGTTGAGGAGTCATATCTGGTGAAGTGCTCAGATCTGAATTGGTCGGTGGACTGTAGCAGATATCAGGTCTTAGTAATTGGCTTTGACTTTGACTGTGTATACCATTATATTTCCCAAAACTTAGCCAATTTCTGATCCCATATTTCTTATCTTCTTCCAAAGAGCCTTCGATACGTATACTGTTCTCCAAACCCTCATTGTTCATCCGAACACAAATCCTTTGATTGCCGTCGATTTACGCCGTCGTTAGGAGTTAGGTTGGTGGCACTGAGCTTGTCTCCTCTAGATCTTTCGATTGGTACCATTTTGGAGCCTTGGGTCGACGTGTTGAGGGAGTGCGAAGTAGTTCACAGTGTTCGTTTTCTTTCGCGATTCCCAGCTAATAGTTTCTTCCGTTCTTTTGAGTGCTGGAATTTGAGCTTTTAGGCAGCTTCTGTTGAGTTTCTTGGTGAGCTAGTAGTGCAGCAGATCTGAGCAGGTTGTTGGAGCTATGTTCTCGTGCGTGATCAACTGGTTGTGAGCTCCTGTGTGATCAGTTGAGGTATTAGCTGCTCATAGAAGGTACGATGAGCTCATACTAGCAACTTTGATATAATCATGTTAATATTTCCTGCGTGATGTGAGCTGCTATGTGGCGTGCTAGCTGATTTTGCTTAGCTGTGTGATCTGCAGTGTATATGTGCTAGCTGAAGTTGTCTAACTGTGCAGTTAACTGCTGGTTCTCTATTTGATTTGCTTATGTGTTATTTATATGCATTTATTATGAGCTGGAACTGCCTTGCATACACACATATCATATTGGGCCTGATTTCTTTGATAACCGATCCTTGTATAGTACCAGTATGCTGAATCTATGATTTTGAAAATAAAATGATTGAGGTGTCGATCGGATTTCGTACCCTCGAATCCCTGCCATGAGGTTTTTCGGTTGCCCTGAGGTTCAAGTGGGTAGCCCCCACCCCTCAGCAAGCATGAATGACACTGGTGGGTTGAGAGATTAGATTGCAAGCTGCTGGTGCTGCATGTGAAGGGCATGGGTAGCACCCATGATTCCACATGCGATGTGGCCACTACTTTACTGATTCACTGCTGAGTTTTGGGCGTGGATTGTTGTTGCTGACCGATGAGTCTTGATTGTATCCCGATCATGCATTGCACGTTTGAGATATTACATGTTTTATATGTTAGCTGGTTTTATAGATGCTCTTCGTACTGATGTTTGACCTCGTTTATTTTTCCCCTTTTGGGCTGCTTTGGTCTGTGTTGGCCTTTGCAGGGTCTTCAGGTAATCCATCTGGACTGAGTGGAGCTTCAGCTGGTAGATCCCGATTTGAGTCTCAGTTATATGTATTATGTATTAACTATTGAACCAGGGGATGCCCTGTGTGTATGATGTATTCGGGGATCAGTAATTGTATTTTACCTATTTGCTGTTGTTGTTGTGAGGATTTTTGAGTCAAAATTCTTATTTTGAGTATGTTTGTATTTTAAGAGATGATTTTCAGTTAAGGTCGAACGAAAATTGTTAGCCCTTATCTTATGCTTCCGTGTAATTGTGATTAATTGAGTAATTAATTCATGATTTAGCGCACCATGCCTGACAAAACAACAAGAAAAGCGATTTGAACATAAGACTATACGAAGACTGCTTATCAGTGTACAAATAGATTTCTTGCGTTGTCTTCTCAGAACAGTGCTCACATGCGAAAAATACATAAAGCCAGCAGAAGCATTAAATGACAAAGGACGCAAAGTACAACTCTGTCAAAAGATATTTCAACGGCTACAACTTTGTTTACAACGGACAAATCTACACAAAGGCTTTATAAATCAAGAGCAGAGCACATGCAGATATGATGCGTAAAGAGAGAAAAGTGGAGAGAGTGGATGTGCAAGTGCAGAACGCAAAACAGAAGAATGCACAACACTACACAGTGCTAGTCACAAGTTTGCACACTCTGTGGCAGCTGGTGTGCAAGCTGGTTCAGGTGTCCAGGTGTGAGTTGGTGCACTGACCATAAAGCTTCAAATAATAATCAAGTCGACAGCACAAACCATGGGAAGATAGCGAACAACCAGCTTAGAGAGCACATTCCCAGCGTGTGAGATTTTATATTCGAAAGATTAAGCGTACACTATAAATCTCACACACGATTCACTCATATATACGAGAGTTGAGCGAAACAGAAAATGAATTAATAAAATTAAACACTCTCCTTGTAGTCTTTGGACAGAGACATTAAAAAAGTCTTGTAGCCTTTCTCACTGAGACGTAAAAGAAGTGTTGTTAGACTCACAGCTTGCGGGCTGGTGTGCATAGGTGGCTAGGAGTTCCTGTAGCTTGCGGGTTGTCGGATCGGGTTGCAGTGGGGCCGCTGTAATCAAAGTCTTCTAGTGGATCCTTCCCATTGTGGAAGAAGGGGAGACGTAGGAGATTCAGCTCCGAACTTCCATAAACAAATTGCAGCGTATTTCTTTACAGCTTTCCGTATTTAACATTTGCGCACTGCATAATTCAAAACCGTATTTAAAACTGTTAAATATCTTTCGATTTTCAGAGTTCAGTTTGGTTGTTTTCCGCATGATTCTATTTGATACCCGATCTGTTTCTCGGTGCACAAACATTTCAAGAAAAATGAGCTATTGCAGCTCAAGTTTTAACCAACCAGATCGCACTGCTTTTATCTCTTCTGGTTTGGCGTTGTGCTGGAACCAGTGCTGGCACAATCCGGTTTTCTGTTACGTGCTGGTTTTGCAAAAATAAATTCTCAATTGAACGTAATTTGTGTTTTTCGATCATAAAAATTGGTATCAGAGCGTTTTTACGATCTGGTACCTTGTATTTTGGACCTAACAATTGGTATTAGAGCAGGTTGTTCTTGATAGTGCACTTTAAATTGAAAATTTTTAAACGGTTTTAACATATCTTCTGCTCTGATAGTATTTTTGCGAAAGTTCGTCTGTGCTACAAAATTTTTTTAAAATATTTTATACCTCACTCTATGAAGATAAGGGGAATATTGAATAAAAGAGCACTGGACCAAGAGTGAAAGGTGCGGCAACATCTCTTCTGTCGAGCTGACAGATTGCACGAGGTAAGTGGACTCCAAGACCTCTTACTTTTGATGTGCTGAAATAATAGTGCAAATGATAGAGTTCGAGAGAAGCGGAAGAGATTCTGTGAATTCAAATATCATTTATCTTCAGTCTGTGTATATTAGCAATTTTAGTAGCATAGAACCCGTTCTCAAAATTTCATACCATGCATTTGTTTTGATAAAATGTCGTCTCTCAAAATTTTTTTTTTCCAAAAACAAAATTACCCCGTAACTGTTGAGGGAGAGTTTTGTTTTAAACATTAAGAAGGAGATAAGATTTCAAACTCATTTTGATTCTCACAAAAAGGGGAGAAATATTTTGAAGCATAAACATACGTGCTTATGTTATCCAGATGTTGTGTAAATCAAAAAGGGGAGATTGTTGGATCTGTATTTACAGATCAGAAACTTAATTTTGATCAACACAAAATCTGTTATTAGTCTACTAACGGTTTACGTACAATGCGCAGCCCTAGCTAGTCTGGAAAAAGACAGGGAGATATCCAAACTGGAACAGTAAGGGGAAGCCCATGCTGGTACACTTGAAGATGTCCACGCTGGAACAGTGAGAGGACGCCCGAGCTGGTACAATATAGTAGTTTCTAGGTTTCGGAGGACACCAAGATGGTTTACCAGCTTGGTGCAAGAGCAGACCAGGGGTCAAGTGCAGTAAAGATCCAGTGAAGTGAAGAACTTGTCAAGTATAGATCAAGAGTAGATCAAGGGCAGTTCAAGTGTAGCACAAGTACAGTGTTCAAGTGAAGAGTTGAGTACAAGCGCAGTGATCAAGTGCAGGTCAGATCACTAAGCGCAACTATAATCAGTTCATCATAGGAATCTCAGTCCAATGAAAGCCTGAATCAGAACTGATTATTATATCCCTAGAAGAAGGGATATAATCACTGGTGCAAGAATTCCGCTCTTCAAGGATAAGGTTTAAAGTACCTACAAAGATCTGGTTCAAGAAACCAGAAGAAGATATGTGGACTTGCTGATGGTTTGCAAGAGGTGTCTGAATGGATCAAGATCAAGCAAGTACACATAATCAGAGAAGAGGAAACCTGATCAAGGATCATGGTTAAAATGATGAGAAGAGAAGAAGAGAGCTTTGACCAGCTCAGGATAAACCAGATGGGAAGGAAACCAGCTGTGAAAAAAGCTCAGAGCCCAGAATAAATCAAAAGCAGGAAAGAGCTAGAAAATAGCAGTACTGTCGAAGGAGCGACCAACTCAGTGTAACAAACAGACCAGCTCGAAACAAATCAGAGACAAGCTGGTTAAGGTCAAACCAGCTCAACGAGCAGAGCATACAACTTCTGAGTTCAAGAGCAAATTGGGCAAAACAACAAGCAAAACGATTTGAACATAAGACTATACAAAGACTGCTTATTAGTGCTCAAATCAATTTTCTGTGTGGTCTTCTCAGAAAAGTGCTCACACGCAAAAAGACATAAAGCCTGCAGAAGCATTAAATGACAAAGGACGCAAAGTACAACTCCGTCAAAAGACTTTTCAACGGCTACAACTTTGTGGCCAAGGGACAAATCTGCACAGAGCTTTATAAATCAAGAGCAGAGCACAATCAGATATGATGCGCAAAGAGAGCGAAGGTGAGAGAGTGTATGTGCAAGTGCAGAATGCAAAACAGAAGAATATACAACACAACATAGTGCTAGTCTCAAGTTTGCACACTCTGTGGCAGCTGGTGTGCAAGCTGGTTCAGTGTCCAGGAGGGAACTGGTGCACTGACCGTAAAGCTTCAAATAATAATCAAGTCGATAGCACAAACCATGGGAAGATAGCGAACAACCATCTTAGAGAGCACCTTCCCAGTGTGTGAGATTTTATATTCTAAAGATTGAGCGTACACTATAAATCTCACATACGATTCACTCATATATACGAGATTTGAGCGAAATAGAAAATTAGTGAATAAAATTAAACACTCTCCTTGTAATCTTTGGACAGAGACGTTAAATAAGTCTTGTAGCCTTTCTCTCTGAGGCGTAAAAGAAGTGTTGTTAGACATACATCTTGCGGGCTGGTGTGCATAGGTGGCTAGGAGTTCTTGTAGCTTGCGAGTTATCGGATTGGGTTGCAGTGGGGGCCACTGTAATCAAAGCATTCTAGAGGATCCTTCCCGTTGCGGAAGAAGGGGAGACGAAGGAGATTCAGCTCCGAACTTCCATAAATAAATTGCAGCGTATTTTTTTTACAGCTTTTTGCATTTAACATTCACGCACTACATACTTCAAAATCGTATTTAAAACTGCTAAAATTTTTTTGATTTTCAGAGTTCAGTTTGGGTGTTTTCAGCTTGATTCTACTTCATACCCGATCTGTTTCTCGATGCACAAACATTTCAAGACAATGAGCTATTGCAGCTCAAATTTTAACCAACCAGATCGCACTGCTTTTATCTGTGTTGGTTTAGCGTTATGCTGAACCAGTGCTGGCGCGATCCTGTTTCCCGTTACGTGCTGGTTTTGCAAAACTAAATTTTAAATTGCACGTATTTTGTGATTTTCAATCCTTGGTATGAGAGCATTTGTACGATCTGGTACCTTGTATTTTGGACCTAACAATTGGTATCAGATCAGATTGTTCTTGATAGTTCACTTTAAATTGAATATTTTTAAACGGTTTTGAACATATCTTCTGCTCTGATTGTCTTTTTGCGGAAGTTTGTATGTGCTACAAAATTGTTTTAAAATGTTTTGAACCTCACTCTATGCAGATAAGGGGAGTAATGATGTTTGAATAACAGAGCACTGGACCAAGAGTGAAAGGTGCAGCAACATCTCTTTTGTCGAGCTGACAGATTGCACGAGGTATGTGGACTCCAAGACCTCTTACTTTGGATGTGCTGAAATAATAGTGCAAATGATATAGTTCGAGAGAAGCGGAAGAGATGCTGTGAATTCAAATATCATTTATCTTCTAGTCTGTGTAGATCATCAATTTTCAGTAGCATGGAACCTGTTCTCAAAAATTTCATACCATGCATTTGTTTTGATAAAATGTCGTCCCTCCAAAAATTGTTTTGATTCCAAAAACAAAATTACCCCGTGCATTATTGAGGGGGAGTTTTGTTTTAAACATTAAGAAGGAGACAAGATTTCAAACCCATTTTGATTCTCACAAAAGGGGGAGAAATATTTCAAAGCATAAAAATACGTGCATATGTTTATTCTGATGTTGTGTAAATCAAAAAGGGGGAGATTGTTGGATCTGTATTTACAGATCAGAATCTTAATTTGATGAACACAAAATCTGTTATTAGTCTACCAACGATTTACGTGCGATGCGCAGCCCAAGCTAGTCTGGTAAAGACAAGGAGATATCCAAACTAGATTAGTAAGGGGACACACAAGCTGGTACACTTGAAGATGTCCATGCTGGAACAGTGAGAGAACGTCCGAGCTGGTACATCAGAGAGTTTCCAGGTTTCAGAAGACACCAAGATGGTTCACCAGCTTGGTGCAAGAGCAGCCCAGGGGTCAAGTGCAGTAAAGATCCAGTGAAGTGAAGAACTGGTCAAGTGCATCTCAAGAGTAGATCAAGTGCAGTTCAAGTGTAGCACAAGTACAGTGTTCAAGTGAAGAGTCGAGTACAAGCGCAGTGATCAAGTGCAGTTCAGATCACTAAGTGCAACTATAATCAGTTCATCATAGGAATCTCAATCCAGTGAAAGACTGAATCAAAACTGATTGTTATATCCCTAGAAGAAGGGATATAATCAATGGTGCAAGAATTCAGCTCTTCAAGGATAAGGTTTAATGTACCTACAAAGAGCTCGTCCAAGAAACCAGAAGAAGATAGGTGGACTTGCTGATGGTTTGGAAGATGGGTCTGAATGGATCAAGATCAAGCAAGTACACATAATCAGAGAATAGAAAACCTGATCAAGGATCATGGCTAAAATGATGAGAAGAGAAGAAGAGAGCTTTGACCAGCTCAGGATAAACCAGCTGGGAAGGAAACCAGCTGTGAAACAAGCTCAGAGCCCAGAATACATCAAAAGCAGAAAAGAGCTGAAAAAGAGCAGTACAGTTGAAGGAGCGACCAACTCACTGTAACAAACAGACCAGCTCGAAGCAAAGCAGAGACAAGCTGGTTAATCGGGTTTTATTGAGATCAGCTTTGCGTCGATGTGCTTGAAGAAGCTATTGGGTTTTGTTTTAGTCCTTGGATCAAGTCTGGAGAGTTAGAGTTTTGGCTTGAGATCTGTTCAGAAGTTAGCATGGGTCATCGCTGAGTGCTAGCTTTCAGCAGCAGTGACGTGAGCAGTTTTCACTGGATTGTTGGTTTTCAGTTTTTAGGAGAAGTCAGTTATCGAGGGCATACAGATGTCTCTTAGCGTGTTCTGTAGCGGGTGTTGGTACGTCGTCCTTTGGATTAGTTGTAACGACAGCGTTTTGGATTAGCGGAAGAGACTCAGCTGTGAGTTGCGTTAGCTTTCAGCTGTGCGAGAGATCTGATGTTGCGTTGCTATCAGATGTTGGTTAGTTGTTCAGCAGTGAGTAGCGGGTGACGTGTCCAGTTGCGACATAGCTCCGATTGAAGTAAGAGTAGTAGCGTTGGACTCCTATTTTTGAGACGCTTCGTTTGGATATTTCTTTCGGACGTTTTCTTGAAGCTGGTGAGGTGTGCGAAGACATCTCCCTTCTGTAGTTTGTTAGCATACCGTCCTAGCTTTTTGTGGTAAGTGTTGAGACCCTGATTTGTGTTTGTTTAGAGCTCTCTGTTGAGTTAGAGGGGTAGTATAGCGCTGGTCGAGTTTGTAGCTCCCAGCTGTTGCTTTTCTGTGTTTTGGTCCTTGAGTAGTTGTTTGTAATTGGCTTAGAAGGTGCGAGATCTACGTTGCTCGGACCCAGTTTGTAGTAATTGTTTCACAGAGACTTGAGGTACACGTATGTGAGCTTGTTACAGCGTTAAGATTTGGCATGGATATGTGTTTATGCTTGCTGTTTTGTGATGTTGTGTATATTGTCTTGTGACCTGTTGCATTGTATTGAACTGCATACACTCATCTGTTGCATGTTGTTTCAGATCTCTTGTAGCCGTGGCTTATGTCTGCTGCTTGAGCGTGCTAGGGTGCTGTTAGAGGCGAGCGGGTAACTCCCGTACCTCATCTCCCTGCTCGGATCTGTTAGCCACCGTGAGCGGAGTGGGTAGCTCCAACATCTCATGTGTTGGGCAACAGCGGGTTGAGCGTTGTTTATGCACCTGGTACCATGTGCTGAGATGAGTGGGTAGCTCCCATATACTCACACATATTGTGGCCACTGTCTTCTGTTCAGATTCCAGTTGTTGAGCTGTTCTTGGAATCCTTTGGCTCCTGTGTTCGGTTGTAGCCTTGATCTCATGCATAGCATTTGCATTTTATCTGTTGCCATTTATCTGCTGTTTTTCAGTTGCTCTCCGTACTGGGGTTTGACCCCATGTCCCTCTGGGCCTTGGTATTGTTTTTCTGTATGTGTTTTAAGGTTACCATGGTTTCTCTGATGGTCGTGGAGTAGACCCAGCTGGAGGTGCCCCACGAGGTGGTTAGAGTGTCCTAGTTAGTGTATAGCATATTATGTATCAGTACTGATAGCCGGGGGTTGTCATGTGCTTTGTAGTAGATGTTGTTTGGTACTTGATATGTGTTTTAATGCTGTACTGTTGTACTGAATTGTGTTGTTAAACTGGGATATTTTAAGTATTGTTGTATTTTAAATTATATGTTTTAATCGTCAGGCCAAAGCGAAAATTTTAAGCCACTTTTGTATGCTTACGCTATTGTTTTGCGTGGTTTAACACTGAGTAGAGCACGAGCCCTGACATTTTTGGTAACAGAGCTTAAGCTGGGATAAGCTCGATTTCTTTGATCACACTTGAGTCTAGGCACAGTGTGTTAGAGTAGATGTCCAACTAGCCAACTTGTGGCGTGTGGGTTTATAGACTCTTGTATATGAAAGTCTTTATATATGATATTCGCATTTGTTTATGGCATTCTTTATCTTCATTATGTTTATATAATGTTAACAATTGTGTTGGATAACGACCTAGAATGCACCATAGTGTATGTTAGATGTGATAGTGGGTATGACGGCTATCATGAAACACATCTAATAGTCACTGTATATTCTGAATTAGTTCCTAGGCGATTGGGCCGTCAAAATGAGGATAAGGCCGCCCGAGCTTGAGACTCGTATCTGCGATGCGAAGTACCATGTTTCATTGGTAGGGAACATTGTGATGTTCTGAGCATTCAGATAGATAGTGACCTGGTGATCAATCGAACTAACCTCGTTCGGACTTTCCAAGTGGTTACCATTTGTCGAGTGGATAAGTCCGAGGTCTTGGTTGTACTGATTAGTTCTCACGACTCGAAACGTCATTGAGACTCTACATGATAGGCGTCTCACTTTGACCCGTTTGCCGACTCACTTGGAGTCATTAGGCGGCGGGATTGGGTGAGATCCCGATGCATGTAGGAGTCGATGCATCGTTGTCGAGGATTCACCGCTCGCTTACATGCGTGGATATCCTATGCTATCTGAGGGGATAATAGTGTATAAATCTCTGGCCAGAGTACTAGAAGTGTTTTAGGTAAATGGGTTTACCTAGTTACACTCACGATGTCACTATTCGATCTCCAAGATGTATGCATAGCTATCGGATCTCTAACGACTCTCGATTTACCAATGGTCGTTGATCTGATCGGGATATATGGATTGAAAGGACCGTACTATACGCTAACCACGACCAACTGGTTCTTGCAGGCACTATCAGTGATACCTAGGAGATCATGGGGCGATGTTGCTAGG
>KV014404.1:52521-64595 GCA_001598015.1 Dorcoceras hygrometricum | reverse complement strand
TTTATATGGCATTCTTTACTTTCATTGTATGTATGATGATTTACAATTGCGTTGAGTAAAGACCTAGAATGCACTCAAGTGTATGTTAGATGTGATAGTGGGTATGACGGCTATCATAAAACACATCTAATAGTCACTGTGTATTCTGAACATGTTCCTAGTCGATTGGGCCGTCAAAATGAGGATAAGGCCGCCTGAGTTTGAGACTAGTATCTGCGATGCGAAGTACCATGTTTCATTGGTAGGGAACATTGTGATGTTCTGAGCATTCAGATAGATAGTGACCTGGTGATCTATCGAACTACCCTCGTTCCGACTTTCCAAGTGGTTACCATTTGTCGAGTGGATAAGTCCGAGGTCTTGGTTGTACTAATTAGTCCTCACGACTCGAAACATCATTGAGACTCTACATGATAGGCGTCTCACTTTGACCCGTTTGCCGACTCACTTGGGGTCATAAGGCGTCGGGAACCCCGATGCATGTAGGAGTCGATGCATTGTTGTTGAGGATTCACCGCTCGCAGACATGCGTGGATATCCTATGCTATCTGAGGGGATAATAGTGTATAAATCTCTGGCCAGAGTACTAGATGTGTTTTAGGTAAATGTGTTTACCTAGTTACACTCGCGATGTCACTATTCGATCTCCAAGATGTATGCATAGCTATCGGATATATAGCGACTCTCGATTTACCAATGGTCGTTGATCTGATCGGGATATATGGATTGAAAGTACCGTACTGTACGCTAACCATGACCAACTGGTTCTTGCAGGCACTATCAGTGATACCTAGGGGATCATGGGGCGATGTTTCTAGACGCTCTTACCATGATTCGTTGGGAAAGTCCGGAATTGTGATTCCGGAGCCACAATGGTTGTGGGCCCACGGTTAGCTGTATCCCTGAACCATTGAGGGTCACACAAGTACTGGATTCGAGATTCCCGCACGGATACTCATCTCAATGTGTTGAGCAAACGAAGAGGATTTTGGGGAGTGCGACTTCCTAAAAGTCAACAGGGGTCAAACCGGGGTTTCCCGCTGTTGAGGGGCAAAACGGTCTTTTTGCACTGGGGTTCTGAAAAATGGTTTTTCAGATTATAGTATTCAGTTTTGGAAACTAAATCGATCGGTCCGATCTGATCGGCGATCGGAGTTACGATGAAGTCACAGTGGTGGGGATGAACCGAATGTTCACCCGTTGGACTCGGGCCCGTTGGGCCGGTACAATCCTACCACAAGTCTATTTAATTAGACTAGACATCATTAACTAAAACACTAGATGATCAAACCCTAAACCTAGCCTAAATTGCGCCGCCTCCCTCCTCTCAAATAGCCACCGCCGGCAGCCGCCGCCGCCGGCCTCTTCGCCAGAAATTCGTTCCGGCCAATTCGACGAGGAAAATCCGTCCACGCAGATCTCGTCAGGCCTTCTAGTGCAGGCTGACGAAGGAGTCTCGCATCCGGTCGTGGACCTGATTGGCGTTATCTACCGTAGTCTACCGTGAAGAGCCGGCATTCTTGTAATTCCGGTTGGAGCCAGGCACAAGTTGCCAGCAAGGTAGCAAACTCTAAACGCCCTATGAATGTCATATTGTGTATTGTTTATCGTATTGATCGTCTCCCGGACATCATTTTCTGCTCTTCCGCTGCCTCACCGGGGGGCGTGATCCGGATCCCCAACAGGCGCAACGTCTGATTGATTGTTGTCTGGTTGAACACTTGTCGCAACACCTCCAGCAGCTGGTGCACTTGGGGAATTTGGATCTTGTGACTGGTCCACGTTAGTTATATTAATAACTACTGAATTACCTGGCAGATCCTGTTGAACATTGTTGTGCGTAGTGACCACTGCTGGTTGTTCTTCCTCAGCTGAATATCTTTGTGGCACGTCATTGTCGTCTGATTCCTCAAGACTTGTTGACTTCAGACGTGAACACAAGTCATGTAAACTTGCAGCTGAATTGGACTTGAAGCCGGTTTCATCAAATACCACGTGAGCAGATTCTTCAACTGTTAAGCTCCGGGTGTTGAACACTCTGTATGTTTTGCTCACTGATGAATATCCTAAGAATACACCTGCATCAGATTTAGATTCAAAGGCTGTTAGATGCTTCTTGCCATTATTATGAACGAAACATTTACACCCAAACACCCTGAAATAATAAATATCAGGTTTCTTGCCATTCCAGATCTCATATGGGGTTTTATCGTGCATCCTATTAATCATAGATATTTTTTGAGTATAACACGTTGTGTTAACTGCTTGCCAGAATAAGCAATCATAGAAATAGCAGCTTCTTTTAAAGTGCGATTTCTCCTCTCAGCTAACCCGTTTTGCTGAGGAGTTCTAGATGCTGAAAGCTCATTCTTTATTCCCAAATCTTCCAAATAAGAAGTTAATTTAAAATTTAGAAATTCAGTACCGCGATCACTTCTTATCCAGTTGACTGAACAAGATTTGTCATTTTGTAAACGTTTCAAAAGACGTATCAACTGGTCGGCGGTTTCAGATTTTGCTTTTAAAAACAGCACCCAAGTATATTTTGAAAAATCATAAACAACAGCAAGGGTGTAGGACGTTCCCCCTAAGCTTGTTACTGAAATAGGACCAAAAAGATCCATATGTAAAAGCTCAAGGCAACGGGAATTTCCGCCTTTATTTTTGAAAGTCGATTGAATGTGCTTACCAAGCTGACAAGCTGCACAGATCTTATCATTAGAAATTTTAATTTGGGCATACCAGAGACCATATCATGCTCACTCAACTTAGCAAGTGTTTTGAAGTTTAAATGGTTCATTAGTTGATACCACAACCAACTCTTGGAAGAGTCAGCTGTAAGACAAAGCTGTTCAGACTTCAACTGCTCTGACCAATCGATAACGTAGGTATTCCCCGAACGTTTACCTACCAATACAGTCAGACCATTTGATTACTGAACTGTGCACATGTGTTGTTGAAAGTTAACTATGTAACCTTTTTCACATAGCTGACTGATACTAATAAAATTATAGCTAAGATTATCAACAACCAATATATCTGAGATAGAATTGTTGCCATGGGTAAGCTTACCCTTACCCACAGTGTTAGCGTGTGCATTATCACCAAAGACTATTTTAGCTGCTTTATGTGGAACAACATCTGTCAACAGCTTTGGGTTTCCTGTCATATGGCGTGCGCACCCACTGTCCAAATACCAAATAATTTCGTCTTCAGTAGCTTTGTACCTGTTATCCTGCAATCATACAAGTAAATTTTGATACCCAATTTTACTTGGGTCCAGATTGGATTACCCCTTTCGTGACCCATACTTGAATTACTTTCACAGTTTCCCAGTATTCGGATCCACAAAAGTCTGTGCATAATTACGGTGAGATCTGTTGAGTTTTGATTTGACATTTTGACTATATGAATCTCCCCTTGGCTGAGTATTTTTCCAACCAGTTTTTACCTTATTTGAGCTACGCCACGGCTGGTTAGGAACAAACGGTTTTTGACCAGATTTCGCTTTGTCTTTGTCCAGTTTGTTCTTTCGCCAGCTAGGCTTGGAGCTCTCAGGTTTTGAAAAGCCAATACCAGCTTTTCCATTATCGTTCAACTTGGGAGAGTTCTGGTCATCATATGTTATCGACTCAAGACAATCATATATCACATTGGCTTTGACAAAGCTCATTTTATTGAACTTGAAAGACCGATTCCAGGTGCTCACTACTTGATTCAATATTTCGATTTCATCTTTGAGCTCACTGGTCTCATTTTTCAACACATCATTCTCAGCTGTTAGCTTACTTAGCTCGATTTTCAAACTTTCAGTGTCACTAGGTTCAACAGCACTTGGTTCGACTGAGCTATTTTTCAAATCAGCATTTTCAGCTTTCACTTCCTCGAATGAGTGAGAAAGCTTACTATACTCTTTGACCATGTCATTTAGTGTTGTGACAAGGTCTTCTCGTGTAAATTCAACATTGGAAAAATAGAATACCTCGTCATCAGCCATCTGGTCAGCCATGAGACAATGAACTTCCTCCTGTTCACTGTCACTTGAGGAAGAACTGCTGGTGGATGAGTCTGAGTCAGTGTCTGCCCAGCTTTTGGTACTTTCCTCAGCCATCAACACTTTACGGCTCATGCTTGCGGCTGGGTCTCTTGTCACTTTTCATCCTCATTCGCCTATCCTTGGATCGCTCCTTGGATCTGTCCACAGCTCTATCATCATTCTTTTCATCTCTGTTGTATCGATCATCATTCTTTTCATCTCTGTTGAATCGATCCTCCTTATATCTATCATCAGCTCTCTTATCATCTCGCTTGTATCTATCAGCTGATCTCTTATCGTCTCTGGATCGATCCTCCTTCCTTGGCCTATTGAAGTCAGCTGCAAAGTGACCTGGACGATCACAGTTAAAGCATTTCATATCAGCACTTACTTTATCAGATTTATGAAAATTACTATAAGGAGAGGATGGGTTGAAAGATCTTCTCATGAATTTCCCAAACTTCTTTACGAAGGGGACATAACGTCGTCGCGGAATTGTTCTGCAGATTTGCTTGTGCTAGGAGAGCATTTTTCAGTTGTTGTAGTTGCTGCTAAAGCTTTCGTCGACTGGGAGGTTGATGGTACTTCAGATCTTCTCGAGTTCAAATTCATATGCCTTTAAGTTTCCGAACAGATCGTGAAGCTCCAGCTTGTTCAAATCATTTGATTCCCTCATCGCCATAGTTTTTACGTCCCACTCTCTGGGTAATACTCTCATCACTTTCAGCACCAACTCTCTGTTGCTGTATTCTTTTCCCAGACTGTTCAGCTCGATCACTATTGTACTGAAGTGCTCGTAAAATTCAGTCATTGTTTCGCCGTCTTTCATTTTGATGGACTCGTACTTTTGCTGAGCAACCGTCAGCTTGTTCTCCTTCATCTCATCACTTCCTTCGCATATCTGGACCAGCTTTTACCAGATGTCTTTGGCTGTGGCGCAGGTTTTGATTTTGCTGAACATGTTTTTGTCCTTGTCCAGCGTCTTGTATAGGATGTCCCTGGCCACATTGTCCAAGTTAGCTTTCTTCTTGTCATCATTTGTATATTCATGTTTGGCTTTCTCAAGAAACTGCGGCTCTCCATTTGTTACAGCAACCGCCAGATTGGGCTTCACTATATTCAATGGCCCTTCAGTAATAACAGTCCACATCTCATCATCCATAGCAGCCAGATGCGCCTGCATGCGAATCTTCCAATCATCGTAGTCCTCTCTGGAGAACAAAGGAATCTTGTTTTGAGAAGTAGACATATTATAAAATAACGCACAAACAAATACCGCTCAATAACTGAGAAGGGCCTGCTCTGATACCAATTGATGGACCCAAAAATAGGATCAAAACAAGTACAGGAGTTCAGAAGGGGGGGGGGTTGAATGAACTCCTTCGATTTTAAACTTTTCAAATTCTTTTCAAAAACGTTTACACGCGCTGATTATCTCAGTTAAATGCAAATCTCTCGGCTAACTAAAGAGTGCGGAATGAAGCCGATTAATTTGTGTACAGTAAGCTATAAATAAATAAGTGCGTAAATGTAAAGAGTAGGGTCAAGAGGTTGTTTCTGGAAGTTCGGATATTAATATCTTATGTCTCCCATTCTTCCTTTTTCAGGAAGGATACACTAGGAGATTTGATGTACACAGTCCTTCTGCAGACACCCGATCACACAAGCCTCACTTGTATGAACTCCTAGTATCTCCACAACAATCCACGCAGACACAGCTGCTGGCTTACAACACTTAGTAATATTTTCAAACGGCTTTTTAGAGCTAGTTTGTTACAGATTCAATGATGATATAACAATGAATACACGTAATTGAGACTGTAAGATCCTCTGGTTTCTAAACAAAGAAACACGATTCAACACTATGAACCAGAGGATGACTTGAAGGTAAATCAATGATTAACAATGGTTGTGTTCTTCATGTCTTTGAGCTTTTGTGAGAATTTTTCAACAGAAGGTAGCTCAAGAGTATATTTTGACAGCGTTTTTGCAATAGTGAGAGCAAAGGATCCTCTTCAAATCAAAACTGCTGGTATTTATAGTCTTCGCTCAACGGTCATTTTCATCTGTTAAGGAAACAAAATCCTTTTTGAAATTCTGATAATTCATAACCGTATTCTCTGCTCAACTACAAGGTAAATTGCACACTGTCAGAGCTAATTTGTCAATTTCCATATCTGTGCAATAACCGTATAACAACCTCTGTAAATATGTACTATTTACCAAAAATAGTACCGACGTTGTCTCCTAAATTCCAGGCAATTTGTACGATTCTGTTAATCTTTTCCAATTTGAGTAAACAATCGTATTTGAATTTCTTTATCGCTTGCGTCTGAAATTTATCCTAACACAGCCTTCTTGGATCAATTCGTGATAGTGTTTATAGATGATATCTTATTAAGATCTGGATACCATCAGCTGAAGATTAAGGAGGCCGATATATATAAGACAGCTTTTAGGACCAGATATTGTCATTATTAGTTTTTAGTAATGCCTTTTGGATTAATTTGTAATAGTGTTTATAGATGATATCTTAGTATATTCCAAGATCAGCTCCGAGCATGCTGCTCAGTTTCGAATAGTGTTACAAGTTTTGAAGGACAAGAGATTGTTTGCTAAGTTTAGCAAATGTGAGTTTTGGTTGGAGAAAGTTGCGTTTCTAGGACATATCATTTCTAAGGATGGTTTAGAAGTTGACCCAGCTAAGGTAGAAGCTGTGCGAGACTGGCCTGTGCCCAGATCTGTTTCAGAAGTAAGGAGCTTTTTGGGACTTGCTGGATATTACAGACGGTTTAGTCAAGGATTTTCAAGGACAGCAGTTCCATTGAAATCACTGACCAGGAAACAAGTTAAATTTGAATGGACCCCCAGTTGTCAGTAGAGTTTTGAGAAGTTGAAGCAAGCGTTGATAGAAGCTCCAGTTTTAACCATGCCTTCTAAGCAAGGGAATTTTGTGATCTTCACCGATGCTTCTAAGTTAGGTTTAGGAGCTGTTTTGATGCAGGAACGTAAGGTAATATATTATTCCTCCAGACAACTGAAGAATCATGAGAGGAATTATCCCACGCACGATTTAGAATTAGTAGCTGTGGTTTTTGCCCTTAAGATCTGGAGACATTATCTGTATGGAAAAGTGTGAGATATTTACAGATCATAAGAGTTTGAAGTACTTATTTACCCAGAAAGAATTAAATATGAGACATAGGAGGTGGTTAGAGATGGTTAAATATTACGACTGTACTATTAGCTACCACCCAGGAAAAGCCAACGTGGTGGCAGATGCTCTTAGCAAGAAATCTATAGGATTAGCCCAGCTTACTATTCAGAGACCCTTAGCTTATGAGATTGAGAATTTTGAGCTAGATCTGATTCCCCGTTTTAGTAGTGCAGTTCTATAAAATCTCTCCATTCGATCAAATATGTTGGATCAGATCCGAGAAGGACAACTGTTAGATGAACAGTTGCAGAAGTGGGTTAATCAAGACATAGAGAGAGGTAGTAATCTCTATACTTCAGTATAAGGAGCTTTCAGGTATCGAGGTAGATTGTGGGTTCCTAGTGTGAACAATTTGAGATCAGATCTGATGACAGAAGCTCATACAGCTCCATATTCAGTGCATCCAGGGAGCACTATGATGTACAAAGATCTCCAGAAGCTGTATTGGTGGCCAGGCATGAAACGCGGTGTTGCCAGATTTGTTTCAGAGTGTCTGACTTGTCCGTTGGTCAAAGCTGGGCATCAAAGACCAGCTGGGATGCTAAAACCCCTGCCAATACCAGAATGAAAGGGGGAAAGTATTGCAATGGATTTTGTGGTTGGATTACCCAGATCTGTCCAAGGCTATAATTCAATATGGTTTATAGTAGACCGACTAACAAAATCTGCTCACTTCTTACTAGTCAAGACAACTTATGATGTGATCAAATACGATGAGTTGTACGTAAGGGAGATAGTAAGACTCCATGGGATTCCAGTTTCGATCGTATCTGACAGAGATCCAAAGTTTACGTCAGCTTTCTGGAAGAGTCTACACAGAGCTTTAGGTACCAAGTTAACCTTTAGCACAACTTTTCACCCCCAGACAGATGGACAATCAGAGAGGGTGATTCAGATCTTAGAAGATTTGCTTAGAGCTTGTATCCTTGATTTTTCAGAGAGCTGGGATTCAAAGCTGCCTTTGGTAGAATTTACGTACAACAATAGTTTCCAAGCATCCATCCAGATGGCCCCATACGAAGCTCTGTATGGCAGAAAGTGTAGAACACCCATTCATTGGGATGAGATAGGAGATTGAGCTGGTTTGGGACCAGACTTAGTAGAACAGACTGCTGAAACTATTAAAAAAGTAAGAGAACGATTGAGAACCGCTCAAAGCAGGCAAAAGAGCTATGCTGACGACACACGCCACGAGTTGAGCTTCGAATCTGGAGACCATGTTTTCTTGAAGGTAGCTCCGATGAAAGGCGTGATGAGATTTGGGAATAAGGGTAAGCTAAGCCCAAGGTTCATTGGTCCATTAGAGATATTGGACAAAGTAGGAATGCTGGCTTATACACTAGATTTACCCCCACATCTGTCCTCGGTACATAATGTTTTTCACGTATCAGCTTTGAGGAGATATGTTTCCAACACGTCGCATATTTTAAGCTACGAGCCAATCCAACTAGCACCAGATTTGAGCTATGAGGAGCGACCAGGAAGAATTCTTCAAAGAGAGAATAGAAAGTTAAGAAACCGTATCATCCCAATGGTTAAAGTTCAGTGGTCTAACCAGTCTGAGCGAGAAGCAACTTGGGAGACAGAAGAAGATATGCGTAGTCTCTACCTAGAGCTGTTTGGTAAGTAAACTTCGAGGACAAAATTTCATTAAGGAGGGTAGAGTTGTAGCGCCCCAAAATCCATAGAACCACAAATTTCTTAGCCTTTCGTTTCTAAAGGCTGTTTTGAGATTTTCGAGTATTCAGATTCTAAGTTCAAATCTGATTCCTTCTATTTTTCAGATTTGAAGCAACGTCCAGAAGGTTCCGGAAGGATTTCGCCCAAGCACATATCTGAAATAATCCAGAAATGTTATTTGAAAATAAAAATGAGTTTTTTATGGGATCTATGTTTTAGTAAAATGATGTATCATGTTTATAAATCAAAATAGTAGTAGGGAGCTTTTAACAAATCTTTTAAAAAAGGACAAAGGAGTTGGCACGGCAGCCATGCCTACTCAAGTATTTTTACCTACTACTCAATCATTCTCCCTTTTATAAAATCATTTATGCAAGCCTCTGGATTCATTTTGGTTGCAAGAAAAACTTTTAGTTCTTTCAAAGTTATGTAGCTTTTTCCAGTGTGCTTGAGGATACTTCCAGCCACGATCATCTGCACGTTGCGATCTTCATTTTAGGCAAGTAAAAATCTGATTCTTGCTGCATTTGGAAAACATATATTGTTTCGTTTTTTCCTGTGTATGCTTTCCTGTTTCAGTTTCAGTTAATGTTTGAGGTGAGCTATGGATTCACTGCTTTGATGCTTTAGTTTTGAGGAAACTCACCAGAAAGTTTAGCAAGTAGCTGTGTTTTATTAAAATACCGAGTTGTACAGATTCCAGTTAAGAAAGCCAAGAGAAGTTCTTGTTATTCCTAGGTACTGTGAATGTTGTGGACATTGAACCTAAACGGATAGGCAACGCTGGTTCGATTGGGAGCAAGTTCCGGTTTGATAAGCGAAGCTTGTTTGTTTAGGATCTGTCTGAGTCGAAGCAGTATTTCGTGTTTCTAACCAAGTTGTTTCTATGCGTAACTGTGTTCTTAACCAAATATGTTGTTGGGTTGCTTAGAGCTGAGTATCTACCATATCTGAAACACTTGCTATAAGCTTCTATTATCGTTTTTGCATTAAGATCTGTCTTGTTTAGTCAAATCTGTTTTTCTAAGAACCAAGATCTGTTTCTACTATTCATAAGCCGTGTTCCTTAGCCAAAGCTGTTGCTCACATCTGTACGCCTATACCCCACCTATGATCTGTTTAGATAATCAAAAGCTGACCTTTGCGCATGACATCTGTTTTCCACTGAGATCTGTTTTCTCGAGAGAGATCTGCTTTCACGAAATCTGAATTCCTAGAACCACGATTGTTTTGCACTCTCGATTTGATTCCTTTAGAGCTGGACCTCAGCTCCAAGTCCAACTGTACACTCAATAGTGCTTTTTAAATAAAATGAGTTTCATAGCAGTGAATCTACCAGATTTCAGTGATCGAATTTCGATCAAGAGCTAGTATCAAGCTATTTCAGTAACAAAGTAAAGTTCAGATTTGAGAATTTATGGCATAGAGGACCCGATCACTCAAGGAAGGGACAGAATTACAGTAGGACCGTAATCCCTTCATGGAAGGGAGAGGATTATGGAAATATTGTAATCCCTTCACAGAGAGTTACTGATCAGTTAACATGCTTCATGCACAAGGACGACCAGAGAGCCTCTAGACCATAAATCACCTAGTATAAGCAATTCAGATTCGAGCTTAGAGTTGTCTTTCAGTGGAAAGATTTCAGATTTTCAGTCATGCCTGCATTTATGTGATTTTATTATCCTCCGTTTTACTTGTTGGGCCCATAGGATCATTAGTTTTCCCAATGCAGGTGAGGAAGCTCAGGAGCAGGCGGGTGGTGCAAGTTGATTCAGATTCGGGGGACTGCCTTGGGTGGTTTTCCCAATGCAGGACATGCCTTGGGTGGTTTTCCCAAGTTTTCCCAATGCAGGACATCCCCAAATCCTCATAAATGAGTACTTGGGTGGTTTGCCCATCCATATCTCATACGGAGTTTTATCCACTGCCTTGGTGTGGACATTGTTCAACAACATTCCCGCCGTTTCGAGCGCATAGCCCCAAAACGAGGTCGGAAGTTCAGTGAAGCTCATCATAGATCGAACCATGTCCAACAAGGTCCGATTACGACGCTCCGCTACACCATTGCCTTGGTGTGGACATTGTTCAACAACATTACCGTCGTTTCGAGCGCATAGCCCCAAAACAAGGTCGGAAGCTCAGTGAAGCTCATCATAGATCGAACCATGTCCAACAAGGTCCGATTACGACGCTCCACTACACCATTGAGCTGTGGTGTCGCCGGAGGGGTCCACTGTGAGAGAATCCCATTCTCCTTCAGATAATCTTGAAACTCAGTACTCAAGTATTCGCCACCTCGATCAGATCGAAGCGCCTTAATACTCTTGCCTAACTGATTTTCTACTTCAGCCTTGAATTCCTTGAACCTTTCAAAGGATTCAGACTTGTACTTCATTAAGTACAAATACCCGTACCGAGAGTAATCATCGGTAAAGGTGATGAAGTATGTGTGACCGTATTTAGTACCGATACTAAATGGGCCGCACACATCAGTATGGATCAAATCCAATAGGCCTTGGGCACGTTCACCCTTGCCCTTGAAGGGTTGCTTGGGATCTTTCCTTTCAGACAGGATTCACAAGTCGGTAGAGAGTTGATGTCTGACAGATCAAACAGTTCACTCCTAATCAATTTGTTCATCCTGCTTAGGGAAATGTGACCTAGCCTAGCGTGCCAAAGTTGTGCTGGGTTTAAGTTATCGTGTTTCCGTTTAATCGTTGTTGTGTGTGTTTCGACATCGCGAGTTAGAACGTCTTTTAATTTTAAGGTGTACAAATCGTTTATGCGTTCCCCAATTCCAATTAAACATTCATTCTTGTAAATATTGCAAATCGAATTAGCAAACATACAAGAATATCCATCTCTATCAAGCATAGGAATAGAAATAATGTTTTTAATCAATTCAGGAACAAATAAAACGTCTCGTAACAACAACTTAAAATTTGAAGACAGAAATAAACTAATATCTCCTATAGCTACTGCAGCAACTCTTGCTCCATTGCCAAGCCTCAAGTGGGTCTCACCCTCTCTAAGACGTCGACTTCTTGTCATCACCTGCAAATCATTGCAGATATGAGATCCACATCCGGTATCAAGTACCCAAGAAGTTGAATTTAGAGACATATTTATTTCAATATA
>KV014404.1:35873-49043 GCA_001598015.1 Dorcoceras hygrometricum | reverse complement strand
GTGGGCCCACAACCATTGTGGCTCCGGAATCACAATTCCGGACCTGCCCAACGGATCATGGTAAAGCGTCTAGCAACATCGCCCCATGATCCCCTAGGTATCACTGATAGTGCCTGCAAGAACCAGTCGATCGTGGTTAGCGTACGATACGGTCCTTTCAATCCATATATCCCGATCAGATCAACGATCATTGGTAAATCGAGAGTCGCTAGAGATCCGATAGCTATGCATACATCTTGGAGATCGAATAGTGACATCGCGAGTGTAACTAGGTAAACACACGTCTAGCAACATCGCCCCATGATCCCCTAGGTATCACTGATAGTGCCTGCAAGAACCAGTCGATCGTGGTTAGCGTACGATACGGTCCTTTCAATCCATATATCCCGATCCGATCAACGACCATTGGTAAATCGAGAGTCGCTAGAGATCCGATAGCTATGCATACATCTTGGAGATCGAATAGTGACATCGCGAGTGTAACTAGGTAAACACATTTACCTAAAACCATCCATATGAATGCTCAGAACATTACAATTTTCCATACAAATGAAACATGGTACTTCACATCGCAGATGCTAGTCTTAAACTCTGGCGGTCTTCTCCTCATTTTGACGTCCCAATCGACTAGGAACAAGTTCAGAATACACAGTGACTATTAGATGTGTTTCATGATAGCCATCATATCCACTATCACATGTAACATACACTATGGTGCATTATAGGTCTTTATCCTACACAATTGTTACATTATAAAATAATGATGATAAAGAATTCCATATATAAAATGTGAATTTCATAAACAAAGATTTTTTTACACAAATAGTCATCAAAAGCCCACACGCCACAAGTTGGCTAGTTGATCACCTACTCTAACATGTTCCGCACGTTTCTGGCCGAGATAATGCGAAGAGGAAAAAGTTCTTGGAGGGCTCAAGGAGTTGTATTATTTTGTGTTGGAGGGTTCATCGGCGAGCTATGCGGAAGCTGTGGATAGGGCCACAGACATCAAGGAGGGACTGCAGAACCTTAGGTCTCGTGTTAGGCCTCAAGTGGTGCAAGGTAACCGTCCCATGGTTCCGAGGGTGCAACCTTCCCAGCAGTGCAGTCATCTCAACCACCCCACCAGCAGGTAACACCAGAGGTTTAGGCCTCGTGGTCATCATTTCAAGAAGAAGTCTGGCTCTAGTTCTTCTGGCTCGGGTAGTTCTAGCAGTGGTAGTAGTTTCAAGGTCGAATTTTGTTGCCAGTGTGGAGGAAGGCATCCTACATCGCAGTGTAGGTGTGCAAGGTTCGTGCGATGTCTGTGGACAGTATGGTCACTTTGCTAGAGTGTGTCCTTTATCTGGATCGCAGCTTATAGCAGCCCCATCGCAGGGTCGAGGTGGATCGTCTAGAGGTCGTTCTTCTTTTCCGGTTCAGCATCAGAGGTTGGGGGAGCATCAGTTTAGGCCGTTTCGGCAGCCTGGTCCTTCACGGTTTGGACAGTCTTCCCATCCTCAGTTTTCAGGACCTCAGTCTGCCCAAGTGAATGCCATGAGAGGGAGAAATCAGAAGGCACGCCAGGAGGAGGAGTGATCGCAGGTACTTGCTTTGTTTTTTATTTTCCTGAGCGTGTGTTATTTGATACAGGAGCATCACATTCATTTATTGCTGATGCATTTGTGGTTGAGCATGGTTTTCATACCACATTTTTGTGTGATGTTGTGTCTCTCCTGCCGGCGCGAGCCTGTGTTCCCAAGAGATCTTGTTGAATGTTATTCTTAGGTTTGGTGAGAGTGTGTTGTTAGCGAACATGATCAGGCTAGTGATGTGGGATTTAGATTGCATAGTGAGAATGGACGTGTTGTCTAGATATAGGGCCACTGTGGATTTTTTCCATGGCGTTGTGCGATTTAGGCCCCAGTCTGGCGAGAAATGGATTTTCTATGGCCAAGTTTCCCAGTCGAAGATTCTTTAGTCTCTGCGATGGAGATGTTTAGTCTGTTGTTGTTAGAGAACGCTGGTTTTATGATCTATGCCTTAGATGCGTCTTCTTCTTCGCACGTAGAGCTTAGTAAGGTTCACGTTGTTCGCCATTTCCCGGATGTGTTTCTGGAGGAGATTCTTCATTTTCCTCCGAAAGTAGGGAGATAGACTTTAGCATTGATTTGGTACCTGGTACAGCTCCGATCTCGCGTGCTCCGTATCTTTTAGCGCCAGCTGAGTTGAGGGAGTTGAAGGTACAACTTAGTGACTTGCTGGAGAAAGGTTTTATTCGACCGAGCATGTCACCATGGGGAGCTACTATCTTGTTTGTGAAGAACAAGGATGGTTCCATTAGGATGTGTATTGACTTCCGGCAACTGAATAAGGCAATAGTAAAGAATAAGTACCATTTGCCGAGGATCGATGATTTGTTTGATCAGCTTCAAGGTTCGGAGGTGTATTAGAAGATCGATCTGTGTTCGGGGTACCATCAGTTGCGTATTCGAGAGGAATATGTGGCAAAAACTGCATTTCGTACAAGGTACGGACATTATGAATTTTGTTTATGCCTTTTGGTTTGACGAATGCCCCTGTAGTTTACATAGACCCGATGAATCGAGTATTTCGAGAGTTCATCGATCAGTTTGTGATTGTGCTTATCGATGACATCTTGGTGTACTCGAAAACTCCGATGCAGGACAAAGACCATTTGAGGTTGTTCTCCAAACACTACGAGACTCGCGGCTATATGCTAAGTTCTCCAAATGCGATTTTTGGTTGGATAGAGTAGTGTTTCTGGGTCATGTCATTTCAGCTGCAGGTTTGTCTGTTGATCCCAGTATTGTAGAGGCTGTTGTAAACTGGGAGCGTCCCAAGAATGTTTCTGATATTCGTAGCCGTTTGGGATTGGCTAGCTAATACCGACATTTCATCGAGAGCTTTTCTAGCATAGCTAAGCCTATGATGCAGTTGACCCAAAAGGACAAGGGATTTTTTTGGACTGAACAGTGTGAGAACAACTTTCTGTTGCTCAAAGAGAAGCTAACTACAGCGCTAGTGTTAGCTTTGCCTTCAGTTTCAGGTGGTTTCGTGGTTTGTTCGGATGCTTCGTTGAATGAATTGATGACGTAGTTGCTGATGCATTGAGAGAAAGTCTCAAGTAGCGATGCTGGCTTAGATGCAGATTTCGAAGGTCCTTGAGCATCTAAGCACTACTGGTTGGGTTTTTTACCCAGCTGAGGACTATGTTGTGTGTATTCGTTTTCAATTTGAGCCACAGTTTGCTAGATTAGAGCATCTCAGAGACAAATCCATCTATCCATGAGTTGAAGCTGAAGGTGAGATCTGGTCAGTTAGAGGATTATACTGTCTCATCAGATGGTTTTTGAAATTTCGTGGCAGATTGGTTGTGCCAAATCTGATAGATATGAGAGAGGAGATCTTGAGAGAAGCGCACTGCAGTAGACACAGTGTCCATCCTAGTGCAAGGAAGATGTATCATGCCTTGAAGCAGCATTACTGGTGGACAGGTTTTAAGAGTGATGTTGCTGATTTTGTAGCCCGTTGTTAGAATTGTCAGCAAGTCAAGGCTGAAAGGATGAGACCTGGTGGTTTGTTACAAAGCTTAGAGGTGCCTCAATGGAATAGGGATCACATATCTATGGATTTTGTGACGCATTTGCCTCGTTCCAGCAGAGGTTGTGATGTGGTTTGGGTGGTGATAGACAGATTGTCGAAGTCTGCGCACTTCATCCATTATAGTCTGACCTATTCTTTGAAGAAGGGGGTGAAGCTGTACATAGATTTCGTAGGTGAGATTGCATGGTGTGCTTGTTTCTATCGTTTCAGATTGTGATCCGAGGTTTAATTCTAGGTTTTGGAAGAGTTTGAAAACAGCTTTGGGTACTAGATTAGTGATGAGTACAGCGTATCATCCCCAGACAGATGGCCAATCTGAGAGGACTATCCAGATTTTAGAGGATATGTTGAGAGCTGTTGTGATGGATTTTAGTGGTAGCTGGCAAGATTCGTTGTCTCTGATTGAGTTTTCCTACAATAACAGCTATCAGATCACGATTGGGATGGCACCATTTGAAGCTTTATATGGCAGGAAGTGTAGATCGCTGTATGTTGGGAAGAAGTGGTGGAGAAGCAGCTGTCTCCTCCAGAATTTGTGCAGCAGATGAGAGATCAAGTGGATCTGATTCACCATCAAATGAAAGTTGCACAATATCGCCAAGCGAGTTATGAGAATAAGAGGCGTAGGCCTTTAGAATTTGAGGTTGGTTATCTAGTTTTTCTGAAATTTTCTCCTTTTCGCAGTGTTATGAGATTTGGTCTCAAGGGAAAGTTGGCTCCTCGTTATGTTGGTCCCTATGAGATAGTTGAGATGATTGGCCCTTTGGCATATCGGTTGTTGTTGCCATCAGATTTGTCCTCCTTACACGATGTGTTTCATGTGTCGATGTTGAGGAAGTATGAGCCAGATCCCTCGCATGTGTTGATAACTGATGAGGTAGATCTAGATAGAACTTTGAGCTACGTTGAATATCCCTTGCAGATCTTAGATAGAAAAGAGAAACATCTGAAGAATAAGACCATTCCATTAGTGATGGTCCAGTGGAGCAAGAACGGTAGTGAGGAAGCTACGTGGGAACTAGAAGAGAAGATGCAGCGTGAGTGGCCGCATCTGTTTGCATGAGTGTAGTGTCAGATTCCAGTAGTTGTTTTGTTGCTTGTGGTTGTTTTCCCAGTTATCTTGAACTCTTGGTTTGGTTGAGTCTGTTTAGATCTGAAGTTGTTTGATTTCAAGGACGAAATCCTGTTTTAGTGGGGGAGAGATGTGAGACCCGAAAAGTTAAGAAAGATTAATTGAGTTAATTAATTGGATTTTTTATGAGATTCATATTTGAGCGAGCAAATCTGGATGAGCTAGATTTGAGTTGTTATGCTTGGCGAAGCTATTGGATTTGTATAAGTTCATTTGTATTTGTTGGAACGACAACGTTTTGGTTTAGCGGGCGAGACTCAGTAGTGAGCAGCATTGGTCTTCAGGTTCGAGAGAGATCTGAATGTGAATAGAGCGACGCCGTTTTGGGTTTCAGGTTCCTCTTGCGCTAGCAATTCAGATCTGAGTAGCAGGTGACGTGTCCAGATGTGTGATGGGTTCTGCGCGACGTCGTTTGAATTAGTAGAGATCTGCTTTGGCGTAGGGTGAGATCTGTTGCGAGATCTGGACCTAGCGGGAACATCAGCTTTGTTCTTTAAGTTGTCGGTGGGATCTGTTCAGCAAGCATGGACAGATTTGAGTATATAGAGGACTTTGACTTTGTTCTTTAGTATTGTTTCCCGACACTTAGAAATATTTCCCGATTTTTGAACTCTATCGCGATACCCTAGCTACTGTTCACCGAACCTTATCTTCTCCGATTACCGACGGTAGATAGCTCCGACCGAAGTAAGAGTGGTAGCGCTGGACTCCTCTTGCTAAGACGCTTTGTTTAGTGCTGTTTCTGGAAGCTTGCGTGAAGCTGGAGAGGTATGCGAAGACATCTCCCTTCTCTAGTCTGTTAGCATAAGCGTCGGATTTCACCTGCCGTTGAGGTAGCTCGTTGGGTAAGTGTTAAGATCCTACCTTGTGCCTTGCTTAGAGAATTCTGTTGTGTTAGAAGGGTAGGACAGATTTGGTTGAGCCTGTAGCTCCCAATTGTGTGTTTTCTGTGCTACTGTCCCTGAGCTAGTGTCTGTGTTGGTTTAGCAGGTGTGAGATCTATGTTGCTCGGGACAAAAGACTTGAGGTACGGATATGAGCTTGTTTTATAGCTTTGGATTGATCATGTGTGATTATTCTTGCTGCTGTGTATGCTTTGCATTGTTGTATATGTTTCTGTGTTGGACATTCAATATGTTGCATACACGCATTATCATATTGAGCTCAGATATGTTGTAGCCGTGCCTTTTGTGACTTGTTGTATTGATTAGTGCGTACCAGGATGCTGTTAGAGGCCGAGCGGGTAACTCCCCTACCTCGTCTCCCTGCTGGGATCTCTTAGCCACTATGAGCGGAGTGGGTAGCTCCCACACCTCATGAGTTGGGCAACAGCAGGTTGAGCTGTGTTTTGCATCTGGTGCCGTGTGTTGAGATGAGTGGGTAGCTCCCATATACTCACACACCCCATGGCAACTGTTATTCAGTTGTATCCGTTCTTGATCAGCTTTGAGATTCTGGTTTCATGTCATTGGTTGTAGTCTTCTGTTTGTACTCAGCCGTTCATGCATAGCATTTGCATTTATTTGTTGCTTTCCACTTGATGTTTTATGCTGCTCTCCGTACTGGGATTTGACCCCATGTCCCTCTGGGGCTGGTATTGTTTGCCTGTGCATGTGATTTCAGGTTACCATGGTTACTCAGCTGGTCGTGGATTTGACCCAGCTGGAAGTTCCCCAGGAGATGGTTAGTGTCCTAGTTAGCGTATATCATATATGTATAAGCACTGATAGCCGGGAGTGTCCTCTTCTTTATTGTATTCCAGTTGTATTCTGTAGTGCTTGTATCTGTTGAATGCTATACTGTTGTACTGTGTGATTGTAAACTGGGATATTTTGAGTATTGTTGTATTTTAAATTATGTAATCTTTCAGTCAGGCCAAAAGCGAAAATTTTAACCACTATTTTATTGCTTACGCTATTGTTTGCGTGGTTTTACTCTGTGTTTGTGCACGAGGCCTGACAACCAGCGCTGGACACACCACAGACAATGCTCAAGCAGATCTGACAGCTGCTGGAGCTGAAATGACCAATGTTCAAGATGTTGCACAACCAGATCCGACAGTACATCATTTGACATCTGACGCACAAGATGCGAGCACATCCTGTCAAGAGGTATTGCGTTCAAATCTGAAACAACAATCACAAAAACTGGACTCTGATGCACAAGATAGCAACGCAAACTATCAATTTATGCCCGATAACCCAGATGCAACCATTAATCCTAACATCGAAGTTGAACAGGGATAAAATCCAATCGGATCTGATCTTTGGTGGAATAGAAATGATCCACCCGAGTAGGTCATAGGTAACATTCACTCTCCTATTCGCACACGAGGCCAGCTTATGCATGATCAATTTGATTCAGCATTCATTTCGCATATAAAACCAAAGATGATAGAAGAGGCCTTAGCATACCCGAGTTGGATAGATGCAATGCAAGAGGAACTTAATCAATTTAAGAAGAATAATGTATGGCAGCTAGTTCCCATACCTAATAATCATTCAGTAATAGGTATTAAATGGGTCTTTAGGAATAAATAAATGAAGATGGCGTAGTAACTAAAAACAAATCTGGCTGGCAGGACAAGGATTTAGACAAATGGAAGGCATACACTTTGATGAGACCTTTGCACCAGTAGCTAGACTACAAGCCATCCGCATGTTTCTTGCTTATGCTGCATATAAAGACTTTAAGGTATTTCAAATGAATGTTAAGAGTGCATTTCTAAATGGCATCCTAACAGAGGAAGTGTATGTTGCACAACCTCCTGGCTTCGTCAATCATACATATCCTGATCACGTTTACAAAATGGATAAAACTCTATATGGGTTGAAGCAAGCACCAGATCTTGGTATGATACACTATCGAAATTCCTTATCGAGCATGAATTCATAATAGGCACCGTTGATAAGACACTATTTAAATTTGTCAAATATGATCATGTACTGTTAGTTCAGATCTATGTTGATGATATTATATTTGGGTCAACTAACCCAAAACTGTTCCAAAAGTGCTCTAAGTTGATGCAGGACAAGTTCGAGATGAGCATGATGGGGGAGTTGACGTTATTTCTGGGATTAGAAGTGAGACAGCTTGACAATGGGATCTTCATTAACCAAGCCAAATACACGAAAGAACTGCTGAAGAAATTTGTCATGGACAACTGTTCAGCAGTTGCGATAGGTATCATTGTATCGCGGTATTATTGGCTCTTTGCTTTACCTAACTGGTAGCAGACCAGACATCATGTTTGCTGTTTGTATGTGTGCTAGATTTCAAGCAGAGCCTAAACAATCGCATTACAAAAGAATTTTAAAATATTTGAAAGGAACTTCCAATGTGGGTCTTGTATCCCAAAGACTCCAGCTTTCTACTAATCGGTTATAGTGATGCAGATTACGCAGGACGCAGGATTGATCGGAGAAGCACAAGTGGGACTTGTCAATTTTTAGGAGATCGATTGATTTCCTGGTTTAGTAAGAAGCAGACGTAAATCGCCTCATCCACAGCTGAGGCGGAGTACTTAGCGGCAGGAAGCTGCTATGCTCAGATTTTATGGATTCAACACCAGCTAAAGGACTACGACACTAGTGCCATCGCGATCACCCAGAATCCTGTGCTGCACTATAGAAGAAAGCATATCAACATCAGGCATCACTTCATAAGAGATCACATGCTCATGAAGGACGTCCGGCTGGAGTATGTGTCGACTGATCAGCAAGTAGCTGACATCTTCACAAAGCCTCTACCAGACGCTAAGTTTTCTATTTCAGAACATTCTTGTCTCTTAGAACTGCCTTATTTGCCTATGTGATACATTGCAGGTTGAACATCTATCGTGTTTTTCATATCTGAGTCTATTGTTCAGGGGGAACGTGGATTCGTCAGATCTGGTAAATGCTTAGACTTGGAAGAACCTCGGCTGTAGGGGGAACATCAGATCTGAATTGATAAGTACTGAGTCAGCTGAATGTGTGAACTCTGAACCTACTCAGATTTGGCACATACACAGTTGATGCTTATAAGTTTTCAGATCTGGTAGCCTCTCTGCTGATCTATCAATCAATTTTGATTTCAAGGCTGTGACTTAACTAATAAAATGGCGCTCGTTTTTCACCCTTTTACCCTTTTGGTTAAAATTTTCTAAATGATTACTAAAATCTTTTCCAAAATGATTTCGAAAATCTTTTCAAAATCTTTATCGCTCCATCGGATGATTGACACGTGTTGTAATCATACAAAACGTCACATCTACTTGGTAACGTGAACCGTTTCATCTTCCGATTCACTTTCCCTATTTATTTTACATCTTCTCGATTACTCTAACCCTTACTTTGCGTATAATATTCTCTTGCTATCTCGTGCTCTTGCTACCCTTGTAGAAAATCTGTCTTTCGGCATCTTCATCTTCCTTCACCCTTCAGAAATGGCCTCTGCACTGATCAACAACACCTTTAATGTTTACTTTGCCTCTGTTCTAGGAATGGAACACGAGGGGATGGTCTCTATGTTTGAAGCCCTTTTGGAAACTAGACTCACTGGGTTTCTGGGATGTTCATCGGCCATATTCGAAACTGCTCTGGTGGTGTTCTTCCACAATGCATCCGTCAGGGATGGTATGGTTGTTAGCATGATACAAGGGAAAGAAGTCGCTATTTCAGAGGAACTGTTTTCTAGAACCTTTGAGTTACCATTGGAGGGATTGACTGATCTGTATGAAGTACCTCAGGATCTTGTTCTTGAAGCGAGGCGTGCTTTCTCATATGATGGTAAACTGTTTAGCACATCCAGTAAGAAGAGGGAGATGGTGTTTGAGTTTCGACTGCTAAATTATATTCTGGCGAGGTCAGTGACTGTGAAGGCTGGGTCCTTCGATTCTATGACTCATGAGAGGTTCTTGATGATGACTGCTATTTATGGGGGCGTTCCTGCCAAATGGGGAAGACTGTTGTTAACACTTTCAAGGAAATGGTAACACCCGCGACGAGACAAGCCAGAGGATATGCGGTGCAAATTTGTGTTCTGTTGCAAAATGCCCCAGATTTGGAACTGGGTGAAACAAAAGAGTTCCCACCTCTGAAGATTATAACTACCAAGACTGTTGGCATGTATATTTCCAAAACAAGAATATCTAGGTTGAGGGATGAGCCAGTGGTAGAGAAACCTGCGGAGAAAAAGAAGGCAGTGTCTAAGAAGAGACCTGCTCCTACTGTTGAAACACCTGTTGTTAAGAGAAATAGGACAACGGGGAGAAGTACTCTAGCAGATAAGTGATTTGCGCTTGTGACAGTAGCGCAAGAGGCTGTACTATTCAAATGGTATCCGCCGTGACCCCTCCTGCTCCTACACGCAAAGCACCGAAGAGGAGGTTGACGCTTCCAGCAGGTTCTGATGATGAAATTGTTGAGAAAGAACCAGATGTGGTAGATGTTGTAGAGAAACAGAGGGAAATGAAAACTGCTGATGAAGTGGATAAAATTCTTGATATGGTTATTTCTGAAACAGCTCATATGGAAACAGATATGGAGGAACCATCGGTAACCAGATCTGATGATATAATAGTTGAGATAGCTAAGTGATCTATTGCTGTCAATGATGGTGATCATAATCTTGATGGAGCTGAAAAAGAAATTGCTAGGAAAATGGCATCTTTTACTGCACCGAAACAATTTCTTAAAGAGGCTTTGAGATCTGGGGAGGATGACGACATGTCTTGGTTTAAGCAACCAAGTAAGATAATTGAACCTGGTACAACTGAAACGGACAAGGATATTGAACCAGTGGGTACTGAGGACTTGAGTCTGGCTAAGAGTGCTGCGACCATGACCGACTCTGAGGACACAGGGCCCCTGATTAAGGCTCTGGAACCTACTTACTCTACCAAATCGGATGAAGATTCCATGTCCATTGAAGATATTTTGAAGCATATTCTTGCGGACTTGATAATGCCATCCATGACAGCTGCCGAACCTACAAGAATAAACTTTGCACTTGGCATTGAGATTCCGCGGGTCAATGAAGGTGAATGGTACAAGGCCAGTCTCCCTCGGATGGCTACATCTGACAATGGAAAGGCGCCTCTTATTGAGAATTAAATAAAATGGCACCCGGACTGGGAGATGTTCAGTTTAATTTGTGCAGATATATATTTCCTTGTACAGCTTCGGGAGAAGGTAATAGCAGATGTTATTTCATTATTTCATTCTTTCAGTTTGAGAAAGTTAGTAGATCTTGATTCTGTCAAAGATATAATTGTCAAAGAAAATCAGTTGTTAGCATGGGCTGAGATTGATTCGTTGGAGACAGCTGTGAGGAGGCGGGAGTATATAATTTCCAAATACAGAGAGATTCTTTTGCAAAAAATTTTTGAAGCCCATCGTCAAAACTTCAACGCCGATCAACCCACGACAGCCATTGATCTTCAGATCATAGTTTTGATCTCTAATGCTCATCTCTTTGCATTCGAGAATTTGCAGAATCAGATGAGCATACACGGCCTGAAGTGGGAAATAATATGAAGTTCAAGACTATTTGAAGGGGAAATTAGAGATCGTGGTGCAGTAATTGCCGGATCAAATACAAGCAACAGGTCTTTGTGCTAGATTTGAACCACTGGGTTGATGGGTCTTCGGTTATTCAAGACGGAAATGATATTTGGCAGTGCCTACCCAAACAGGTTGTCTCTCTCGAATTGTAATTGCCACCTCAACGGCAATTTGATGATACACTTTCCCCGGTTAGTGAATTTTTCAAGATGCTTCACAAACGTTGGGCTGACGTCTGTATAGAAGTTGTATAGTTTTCTACATTTGGTAGTTTGAAACCAGTTGGATCACATAATTTTTGTAGAGATATAGTTTCAGTTGGTACCGTGGTAGATGTAGAAGTAGATCCGGCAGATTTTGTTGGAATTTTTCGCAGAGGTTTAGATGTACAGTTGGTTCCCTCAGACTCGAGCTCTTCAAGTTCTAGCCAACCGGATCCGATCTCTCCAAATGATGGCCTGTCTCAGCGTCACCTGGATACAGCTTTGATTTCTCCAAATCCGAGTATTTCTATAGACTCTCGTATATTCTTCACTACCGATTACACTCCTTTGGGTGTTGACCAGATCCTGCTGCCTTCTGCTGTTACCCCGCAAGATTTCAACGAGCTCTTGGCATAGCTCCGTGCCTCAGACAATCAGATTCAAACTGAGTGTGTGCAGAAAAGGGATGATGCCAAAAAACTCAAGGATGTGCTTCTTTTACACATCAGAAGCCTTGAGCAGTGGTTTACCGAGATTTTAGACCAACAGGACAGGACGTATAAGGTCTGTTTACCCATGTTTGACAAGAAGTTCAGCATCAAAAGGCCGCCCTGTCTCTTGATATTCTGGCATCTCAACAAAATGTACAATCTCAGCAGGTTGCCTTGTCTCAGGTCTATGATGATAAATTGACGAAGATCCAAGACCGACAAGATGCCCTTTCCCATGAGTTAATGGAATTCGATGTGCAATCATAGGAAAACTATAATCACCTCACGTCTCAATTGTCCGAGCTTGTTGATTATATAAATAGAGGACGTGATGACAAAAGGGGGAAAGTGGTAGCTGTCGAGGTCCGCAGCCTCCTCCTGATGAGCTTGTTGATTATATAAATAGAGGACGTGATGACAAAAGGGGGAAAGTGGTAGCTGTCGAGGTCCGCAGCCTCCTCCTGATGATAGTGGCAGACCTGGTACTTGTAGCGCCCCAAAATTCATAGGACCACAAATTCTAGTCCTTTTAATTCGAGGACCCATTTTTAATTTCAGATTTCAGCTTGTTTATTTATTCAAAAAGCTGATTCCTATTTTCAGATTTCACGCGGTGCAAGAGGTTTGTTGGACGTCTCCTCGAGCGCAAGATGAGCGGTTTTCAGATCTCTCCAAAAAATAATGGCCGGGATGGGAGAATGGTTAATTTTAAGATTTGTGTAGTGCATTTACAAATCAAAATAGTGACAGGGAATTTTAAGTAAAATTTTGAGATGTACGCATGGTTCACCATTCCTTCTCAAGTGTTTCTCCCTGTTACAAATCAGATTCCCATACCGAAGGTCCTTGTGAACTATAAGTTCATTTCCTTGCAAGAAAATACTCATTTTTGCATAAAACAAATTAGGAATCTCATCGAAGTGCTCGAGAAGACTCTCTGTGAGACCTGCTGCATTTCGTGATTTCTTCTTATTGAGGCAAGTAAATATGATTCTTGCTACGCCATGAAAGCATATGTATTGTTCTTTTTCGTTTCGTGATTCCTTGCCTAAGTTATGTTTAACATAAGCCTTTGTTCATTTTCTGTTGATATTGAAGTGTATGTTTGATATTCGGGTTCACAGATGGTTTCTGTTTGAAACTAAACAAGTGCGTTTTATGAAGTTGATGTTGTAGATGTTGATTTTAACCCA
>KV014404.1:15429-33557 GCA_001598015.1 Dorcoceras hygrometricum | reverse complement strand
AAGAACTGCCCGAAGACGAAGCAGATGGTGACCAGCAGAGCTTACGTCATGACGACTGAGCAAGCCAACCCAGATTCCACAGTGGTTACTGGTAAGAATTTGATCGCTGGATTACCTTCATTAGCCTTGATAGATTCAGGTTCCTCTCATTCATTCATAGCAGCAGATTTTGCTAAGAATTTACCTGTCAGACCTGACCAAGTAACCATGGGATTTTGCATAACGGTACCCTCTGGGAAAGCACTGATATCTAATGACCTGTTTCGTGACTTAGAACTTAAAACTTCAAGGACATTTGGTCACGACCGATCTAATTGTTTTACCTATTCCTGAGTTCAACATGATTTTAGGAATGGAATGGCTAACTAGATATGGAGTCGTAATATATTTCAAGCTTACAACGGTTGTGGTAAAACCTCCAAGAGGAGACTGGTTCACGTTCGAGGCCAATCTGATTGGTAAGATCCCTAGAATTATATCAGCTCTTAAGGCACAAAGTTGTTTAATGAAAGGTGGGGTAGGATATCTGGTTAGTCTATCGTTGTTAGCAGCAAGTGATAATCCCCAGCTTTCAGATGTTGAGATAGTAAACGAATTCCCAGAAGTGTTCCCAGAGGATATACGAGGATTGCCACCCGATAGGGAGCTGGAGTTCGCCATTGATTTGGTACCAGGAGCAGCACCAGTTTCCCGACCGCCCTACCATCTTGCTCCATCAGAAATGAGAGAGTTGAAGGAGCAAATACAGGATCTGTTGGACAAAGGATTCATCAGACCAAGAACATCACCATGGGGAGCCCCTGTTTTGTTCGTTAAGAAGAAGGACGTGAGTCTAAGGCTATGTACAGACTATAGAGAGCTGAACAAACTGACAATTAAGAATAAATATCCCCTTCCTAGAATTGAGGATCAGTTTGATCAGTTGAAGGGAACTTTAGTTTTCTCTAAGATTGATTTGAGGTCTGGTTATCATCAATTGAAGATAAAGCCAGCAGATATCTACAAAACAGCCTTTAGAACACGTTACGGTCACTACGAATTTTTGGTAATGCCCTTTGGACTTACTAACGCCCCTTCAGCCTTTATGGATTTGATGAACAGAGTTTTCCAACCCTTTTTGTATCAATTTGTAGTGGTGTTCATCGATGATATTTTAGTATACTCCAAGAATATATTAGAGCACGCGAACCATATGAGAACAGTGCTTCGGACTTTGAAAGACAAGCAGCTATTTGCCAAGTTTAGTAAGTGTGATTTTTGGTTGGAGAAGGTGTCTTTTGTAGGGCATATTATATCCAAACATGGAATTGAAGTAGACCTAGTGAAAGTGGAAGCCGTTCGCGACTGGCCGGCACCAAGATCTGTTGCAGAAGTTAGGAGTTTTTTGGGATTAGCTAGTTATTAAAGGCGCTTAATTAAAGGATTTTCGAAGATATCTGTTCCATTAACTTCGCTAACTAGAAAGCTGAGCAAGTTTGAATGGACCCCCGAATGTCAAGTCAGCTTTGATCAGTTGAAACAGGCGTTGATTGAAGATCCCGTGTTAACTATGCCATCCGATCAAGGGATATTTGTTCTTTACACAGATGCATCCAAGTTGGGATTAGGCGCTGTGTTGATGCAGGATCGTGGGGTAATTTCCTACGCTTCCCGACAGCTAAAGAATCACGAAAAGAATTATCCCACTCACGACTTGGAGCTGGCAGCTGTTGTATTTGCCTTAAAGATCTGGAGACATTATTTGTATGGGGAGAAGTGTGAAATCTTCACAGATCACAAAAGTCTGAAATACTTTTTCACCCAAAAAAATTAAACATGAGGCAGAGGCGATGGCTGGAATTGGTGAAGGATTACGACTGTACGATCAGTTATCACCCAGGAAAGGCCAACGTTGTAGCTGATGCTCTAAGTAGAAAATTTGTTGGTTTAGCCCAGCTACCTGTCCAAAGACCCTTGGCGTATGAGATGGAGAAGTCTGGTTTAGAAGTGGTGCCCAGCGGTAGCACGATAGTGTTGGCAGATATCTCCGTCAGGTCAAATCTGTTAGACCAGATTCGTGAAGAGCAATTAGTCGATGAGCAACTTCAGAAATGGGTGAAACAGGATAAAGAAAGAGGCAGTAACCTCTATTTCTCTGAAGGAGGAATAATCAGACTTCATGGAAGGATCTGGCTGCCCCAAGTTGGTACTTTTAGATCAGATCTCATGTCGGAAGCCCATTTAGCCCCATACTTTATGCAACCCGGAAGCACTAAATTGTATAAGGATCTCCAGAAGTTATATTGGTGGCCGGGAATGAAGAGGGAAGTTGCCAGATTTGTCTCTGAATGTTTAACGTGCCAATTGGTAAAAGCTGAACATCAGCGACCGACGGGGATGTTGAAATCCTTGCCCATTCCAGAGTGGAAGTGGGAATGTATAACCATGGATTTTGTGGTTGGACTGCCCAGAACTAACCAAGGTTTTAACTCTATTTGGGTTATTGTGGATAGACTTACGAAATCTGCTCACTTTTTTCCCGTAAAGACAACTTACGACGTGAGTAGATACGCAGAATTGTATGTGAAAGAGATCATCACACTTCAGGGCGTTACAGTATCAATAGTATCCGATAGGGATCCAAAATTCACGTCAGCCTTCTGGAAGAGTTTGCATAGGGCATTGGGAACGAAGTTGAAATTTAGCACGGCTTTTCATACCCAAACCGATGGAAAATCAGAAAGAGTGATCCAGATTTTAGAGGATTTACTCAGAGCATGTATCATAGATTTCTCCGAAGGTTGGGATCTGAAATTACCGTTAGTGGAATTTGCTTATACCTGGTAGAACAAACAGTGGAATCTGTTAGAAATATTAAGGAAAGGATGAAAGCTGCTCAAAGCAGACAAAAGAGCTACGCAGATAACAGGAGAAGAGATCTGAATTTTGAAATCGGTGATCACGTCTTTTTGAAAGTAGCTCCAATTAAGGGAGTGATGAGTTTTGGAAAGAAGGAAAGTTCAGTCCCAGATATATTGGTCCTTATGAAATTCTGGACAAAATAGGAGCGTTGGCTTATCGATTAGCACTACCGCCACATCTGTCTTCAGTGCACAATGTATTTCATGTTTCAGCATTAAGGAAATACGTTCCCCACCCATCACATATACTGAGCGCTGAACCAATTCACTTAGAACAAGACTTGAGCTATGAAGAAAGACCCGAGAAGATACTTCTTAGGGAAACTAGAAAGCTAAGGAACCGTAGTATCCCTATGGTTAAAGTTCAGTGGTCTAAACAAACTGAGCGCGAATCTACGTGGGAAACGGAAGCCGATATGCATGGTCGTTACCCAGATTTGTTCGGTAAGTAAATTTCGAGGACGAAATTTTTATAAGGTGGGTAGAGTTGTAGCGACCCAAAATCCATATAACCACAAATTCTAGTCCTTTTAATTCGAGGACCCATTTCTAATTTCAGATTTCAGATTGTTTATTTATTAAAAAAGCTGATTCCTATTTTCAGATTTCACGCGGTGCATGAGGTCTGTTGGACGTCTCCTCGAGCGCAAGATGAGCAGTTTTCAGATCTCTCAAAAATATAATGGTCGGTATGGGAGAATGGTTAATTTTCAGATTTGTGTAGTGCATTTACAAATCAAAATAGTGACAGGGAAGTTTAAGAAAAAATTTGAGATGTACGCATGGTTCACCATGCCTACTCAAGTGTTTCTCCCTGCTACAAATCAGATTCCCATACCGATGGTCCTTGTGAACTATAAGTTCATTTCCTTGCGAGAAAATACTCATTTTGCATCAAACAAAATAGGAAAGCTCGTCGTTGTGCTCAAGAGGACTCGCTGATTAGGACCTACTGCATTTCGTGATTTCTCCTTATTGAGTCAAGTAAATCTGATTATTGCTACGCCATGAAAGCATATGTATTGTTCTCTTTTCGTTTCGTGATTTCTTGCCTTAGTTATGTTCAAATGTCATCCATTATTTATGTTCTGCAAATTTGACATATGTTTAACGATCGGGTTTACAGTGAGTTTTGTTTAAACTCAAAATGTGTTATCAGAAGTGATGTTCATGATGACGATGTTGTTTTAAAACACTGAGCATTTCATATTTCTGTCATTGTTCAGTAACGAAGTTCTTCTTCTTCATGGTAAGGAGTAATGTTCGAACTTGACTTCACGAAACTGGTGATGCTGGTTGAATCAGATATCAGTTCTGGTTTGATAGGCATAACTGGTAACGTTGCTCGTCGTTCGTAATGTAGTAATATCAAGTTCCTCAAACAGATTTCGTTTTCTATGAACAAAATTCATGTTTAGTCAGACCTCTAAATTCCTCGTCAGATCCCTAAACCGTTTACCGTTGACATCTGAAGGGATTAATTCGATTTCGTTGACATTTGTTTGACCCAACAACTGCGTTACCTATAAGCATCAGATGCCGTTCAACTGTTACTCCATTGACCCGTTTATTGGTGTTGACGTTTGATTTATACCCAACGTCTGATTCATATACCAACAGCTGATTGTTCAACTGTTACTTCGTTGACGTCTGTTTTCCCAAACAGTAGTTACTCGTGTACAGAAAACATCTGAACTTTAATAGCGATAGCGACCCTCGAGTCACATCTGTTAAGACTTCTGAAATTTATCTCGTACCAAACATTGTTTCTTTTTGACTTCTGTCTTTCCCATGTCGCAACTGGATGCTCAGTGAAAATGATATTGATGGAAAATGGATTTTAAATGAAAGTAAACACCGATGTTACGATCTGATTTTATCCAGATAATGTTTAAAGGAAGATATTGTTCAGATTTTATGATTCATGGCAAAGATAACATCCGGTCCATATTGGAAGGGTGAGCAGCAGACGAGCGGGTCGGTTGCCCATTCATATTGGGTGAGACTTCACCATATAGTAACTGATATCAGTAGTCATTCGATCGAGCGCACCTATTGGGAGAGCTTCTGAGTCATAAGTCATGTTTTAATGCCTTCCTTTAAACTATGATGTCTTATGTAATGTAACTGCCTGCATATTGTGCTCTTGTTATTCTCAGTTTTGCTTGCTGAGCCCCTAGGCTCACTAGCTTTCTTGGTGCAGGTGAGTCAGTTCCGGAGCAGATGGGAGGTGGAGTCTGAACTGGGTGGAGCGTGTGGGTGTTTATCGAAGGCCTGCGGTTCCGCTATGTTATTGATGTTTTTGTTATTTTTGATCTTTGACAAATCTTTATTAAGATCTATTACAACAATGATGAATTCAGATAGAGTTCTAGTTGTGGGACCCTAGTCCATCGATTTTCTCAATACTGTACGAAGAGAAGTGTACAAGTTTTTTTTTTTGAACTTATACAAACACATTTGGTGTGATTGTGCGATATAATGAACTGCACGTTTTGCGCATAAGAAAAAATACTAGGACTGTGGTACTCAGAACTGAAGGAAAAATACTTAAGATGTTCTCACACAATCCGGGAAACAACAATTAAAACAATGTCGTTCTATACAAACAGCTAGCGGTTCAAAACATCTTAGAATAAACAGATTACAACAGCTTATGGGTTGATGATACTGAAGACGAGACAGGTTAGAACAGAAACACTATTATAGAAATATCTTATACAAATGGTGCGAAACAGATGGGAAACAAATCTGAAACGAGGTGTCAAATACAACTGCAATCACAAAAGAGATAAGGTCTGCAGCAGTAGGAAACGCTGGTTACTCGATAAACATACTTCACCAAAATTATTCAGCTCGCATCTACCAGCTCTCACTGAACAACTCTACCTGCACCCATGGAAGCTAGTGATTCTAGGGGCTCAACAAGTAATTCGTGAGTAACAAATGCACACAGTACAGGCATAAAAATGGATTTTAAAACTGAAAGCTGAAAGCTGCTAACTGAAGGCTCAAAACTTTAAAACATAACTGCAACTGATCAATTGAAAGTTGAAGACATAACTGAACTTGCTTAAACATTCTTTATAATAATTGAAATAATAACTGGGCATGCTCGAAACATAAAAATTGTTAAAACAGTAAACTGGTATTAAAGGAAGTAAGCTTAAGTTTCATCCTTTCTTAAACTTTGGTTGTAAACAACCCTTTTCTCTTTTCTCATAACTGTCATCAGGCGCAGAACACCTTCATAGGTCAGTTTGCTTGCACAAGCTCATCTGTACAGAATCTCTGGCGAATTCAACGCCCTTAACTCAATGGAGGGGCACCCCAGTCCGTCGACTGACATCCACACTCCGATATTTGGAGGGGCACACCGGTTCGTCAACTAGCATCCTCACCCTCCCTCCACTGACCGTCTGTGATCTTATACCACAACTCATTCAGTTTAAACATTTAAAATCTACTTCCTTTAAACTAGACATATTTTCTCAGCTGAAACAAATCTTAAAAATTCTTTTCGGTAAAAACTGGTTTTCTTTAAACTGCTACCTCTTTGATCTGAAACAGCTCACTTAAAACACAAATGGTTCGCTGCTTTAAACTACTTTTACATTTACAAGTTACTGGGAATACAGCTGGGCTGCGAGCTGATTGGTAACGGAAACCAGCTCAGGTGAGAAAATAGCTCATGAACGTAAAACAGCTTGGAGTAGAAAACAGAATGCGAACATAAAGTAGCTCAAAGAGCAGAACAACTTTCGGGCATAAAACAATTCTGGCGGAAGAAAATAGCTTATAGGTGTGAAACAGCTTACACGTATGAAAACAGATTTTGCGAAAGGAAAACAGATCTATCTGAAAACAGATCTCACTGCAAAACAGATCTCTCTGGAAAACAGATCTTACTGAAAAACAGATCTCTCTGGGAAAACAGATCTCTCTCTGAAAACAGATCTCTCGGGGAAACAGATCTCTCTGGGAAACAGATCTCACTGAAAAAGAGATCTCTCTAGAAAACAGATCACTGAAAAACAGATCTCTCTGGAAAACAGATCTCACTGAAAAATAGATCTCTCAAAGGGAAAACAGATTTCACTGAAAAACAGATCTCTCGAATGGAAAACAGATTTCTTGAATGAAATGGACTTCACGGGGATCAAACTATGAACTGAAATGATGGAAAGGATCCTAAAAGAGTATAATATCGACAGAATACTAAGAACAGCTTGGAGAAGTTCGAACCAATTAGCTAAGATTATCCCAGCACGACATACTTACTGGTTCAATTGGAATTTTACTTGAAGCCATAATTGTATATCCCAGCACTTTTAAAAACAACATAAGCTTCTGAAAAATCTATCACTTGAAAATTGAACTTTATCGTGAACCCATAATATTTAATAAAACCAGCACTTTTAAACAAAAACTGTAAACTTAGAGAAACTGCACATTTCAAGCACACAAGCTGAAAGTAACATATTATGCTTCCAGGGATACATCAAAGAAAAGAAAGCACTTTCCTGGGAACAAATAGCGGCTGAACAGAAAACCCCGGTTGGAATTCCCCTCGAGCACCGACGAAGCACTTAGAAAATTTTAGAGAAACTGCGTTTTATTGTTTTCTCAAATGAAGTGATTCACCGTAATTTAAGAGTGCTACCAATAATGGAATGAGTAGGTGAAATTTGGAATCTTGAATTGTCTGTGATCCTTATTCTGGAAGGCTTGACGGTTCAATTGTCGATCATCCTCAATCACTTTCCAATCCTGCTCAGCCCGTAGGGCTTTATTCACAGCTGCTCGATAGTCATTTGGTTCCGCAAGCCTAACATCGTGTCTTATCATCGACTTCAATCCATTTATAAAATGTCGACGCTTCACTTCCGCATTTGTCCCTATTAGATGATCAAAGTAGCATCCTCTCTCAAATTTGCGGATATAATCCCTCATTGGCATACCTTCTTGCTTAAGAGTTAAAAACTCATTTTGCAATTCCTCCCTAACATCCATTGTGAAGTACTGATCATAAAACACCCGCTTAAACTTTTCCCAGGTGAGCATTTCCAAGTCTACAGTCAATTTGGCCCCTTCCCACCTGATCATTTGTCAGGCCTCGTGCTCTAAACAGAGTGAAAACACAAAAACACATGAGGAAGCTATCAAAAAGCGGGTAAAATTTTCGCTTTTGGCCTGATGGTTTAAACAATATAATTTAAAATACCGCGATACTCAAAATATATCCCAGTTTATAAAAACAACCAATAGTATAACATAACAACAGCAACAACAACATGTATCAGACTCCAACAACATAATACAACACCAAAGCACAGGACATCCCCTGGCTAACTGTACTGATACATATAAATATGCTATACGCTACTGGGATACTCTAACCACCTCCTGGGGCACCACCAGCTGGGTTAAAACCACGACCAGCTGTAAAACCTGGATTCCTTGAAAATAACACAAACAGAGAAAACAACCAAGCCCCAGAGGGACATGGGGTCGAACCCCAGTACGGAGAGCAACTGAATTAGCTAAAGTAAATGCATAAGATAAAATGCAGATGCTATGCATGAGACACCGGGTAACAGCTGAAGGCTACAACCGAACAGGGAGCCAAGGAACTCAAACATAGCTCCACAAGATCAGCAACAAATCAGTGGCCACAGGGTGTGTTCAAAGTGTGGTAATGAGCCACTCGCCTTGACACTACACCCAAATACCAGATGCAACAAACAACTCAACCTGTTGTTGCCTCGTCCATGAACTGTGGTAGTTAACCAATCGGCGCATGGTGGCTAACAGATCCCAGCAGGGAGATGAGAGTGCGGTATTGTCGCTCGCCCTCGCATCCTAGTAAGAAACAACAGAAATACAACGAGATACAAAGCAATGGCTGCAAAAGAAATATGAATGCAATATGGGAAATTTGTGTATGCATAAACATAGCAGCTAAAATCAACAACAATCACGTATGCACACAGCAACATCCACGGCAAAGCACCAGCAGCCATCTAACATTAAATCTCACGCCAATTCCCAGCTACATCAAGCTCAGATCCGTACCTTATACTTTCCGTGCAACAATTATTACAAGCAAAGGTCCCAAGAAATCTGTATATCAACCTGTTGAAGCACACAGGGCATAAATCACAGGGACGCTAATACACAGAAAGCACGCTGGGAGCTATACACACTCAACCAGCTATCATCCTACACAATAACTCAACAGGAAGCTCAATTCTAGGCTAGGAACAAGATCTCATCGAATTAACGAAGTTCTACCTGAACTACGAAATGCACGAGCTAAACCAGCAACTTCGTCCAGCCCACAACAGCCTCCAAAACGGGTATAGGATGGAAAAGCTTCTCGAGAGGAGTCCAACGCTACCTCAAAACAATGGCCGGAAACGACGGGAATCACTAGATAAAATCAACGGTGAACAGTACTAGTGTTCGAAGAACAGAGGTCGACAATCGAGAGAATATTTCGCTAAGTATGGGATCTGGTATCTCAAATCGAAGACCAAGTCTTCCTATAAATATAACTCGCAACGGCTGAAATCTGGTTAAACATGTCCACCGACAAAACCAGCAGTTGCACTACTGAAATCTCAACCAGCAGTTGCAACAACCAACAACTGCTGAATCCCATAACTAATAAATCTCAACAACACAAAACGACGTCGTAAAGTGACACGTCATTCGCTACTTGCGACTGGTCCTCAAACCCAAAAACTGGACAACCCAACGACTGGATGCTCCACAAACCAAAAGCTGGTACCAGACATTGCATCAAAACGCTACGTTCCAACTTACATAAAAGACGTCGCACAGACCCAACAGCTGGTCGCTAACCCCTCGTCTGGATTCCTTAGCGCTAACCAAAACGACGACTCACAACCTACGTCATCCAGACGCTAGCTCTCGTGCAAAATAACCAGACACAAGCTACAGTAGAGTTGACCATAGTTGACGTTTGCTCTCAGCTGGTACCAGTCGCAATATCCCAAAACGGCGTCGCAGCAACTAATCCAAACGGTGCTTTATCCAACTTATCAAAACGCTATCGTTTTGCCCTCAACAAACAAAATAAATCAGCGGCTGGATACAAACACGCTACCAGACTTCACAAAAACACAATGCATCCAGATTTCATAAAAACGACGGCGTATCGGAATCTCACGCTACCACTTAAACGTTGCGACTGGATTTCACCACCGACCAGCTCCCACAACAAAACCAGATCTCACAACCAGTTCTCTACTCAAAAATATGAAAACTTCCAGAATTGCTTAAAATGTGAAATCTGACCCGAAAATACCAACCAAACTTCCAAACAGAGATCTGAACCACCAGAAATCTCTAAAATCCGATTAATTCCAACCAAATTAATCTTTTCAATTTCAGGTCTCACACAAACTAGTCCAATCAAAAGCCAATCACTCTATTCTTAATCCATGAATGCTGAAATTTCAAATCCCAAAGGTTAAAACTAAAATCGCGCAAACTCTAACGCGACATGATGCAGCTTTGCTAATCACCACATATAAATTCTTCAGCTAGCGGAATCCAGTCTAGAGAACACTGCTGCTCCTAGAAGATTATCAATAGACATTCGACACTCGCGAGGAGGCACTACTCCTTCACCGTCAACATATACAGCTTCTGCATTCTACACCCAACCTCAAGTTTCATCTTAATTCCTATCAAACAACGCTTTTCCCTGCTAAGATGCGGTACTAGGACGATCACAACCCAAAATCTGATCTTGGGTATGCCAAAGTTGTCACCTGGAAAAGAAAGCTTAGCGCACAGTACCACTCCAAAAATAGCTTACACCACTACTGGTCAGATTACATCCTATTGATCAGCTCAGAAGGCTCTATCTATCTTATGATAACCAAAAAACTTGTGATGGTATCAGCTCGTAGTAATATCTAAGCTCAGAATAGCTCACAGCAGTCGGCCAGCTTGTGCGTAAAGAACAGTCCTCACTTGATCTAGAACCACCAAAAGACACGGCCTCACACTAGAGATCTGATCCGTCAGTTAAGGACATCTGGAGTATCTCTAAGCTGGACTTAGCTTACGCTCACTACTACCACAAATATTTACTTAGGTTCTCATCACCTACTAGGGACGAAATGCTAGCCAAAAATCCTCAACATCTATTCTCAACAGCTTTTGGGCTCAAAGATCTTAAATCTTACGAGGGACTCCTCTAATCTGGTTAGCGTCAAACCAAAACCGATTCTCTCTGACTGATTTGACTTCTACTGTCCTCAATTTTTTTTCCTCCTTTGTACTTAATCATCCAATCCAGCTCCAAACATTTACTCAAACCTAGGCATGAGCACTGCGAATAGGTTTATAGCCACTAAGCATCCTCGGTGTCTAAGCTCTATACTACGAAAGGTACGCTGAGACATAATTCTGTTTCTCCTGATGCTACAGCATCACAAATACTTACTGATGGTTGCTCAGGTTTTAAGGGAAATTTCTTAAATATCCTGACATGCTAATGGTTGATCTCAACTCACAGAGCACTAGAAAGCATACTAAACATTCTAATCTTACCCGAAACTTCTGCGGTAGCTGGGGTCTCCTGATCTGCTTCCAACACGCTCTCTATGCTGTCTAGGGCTGCCTTGGCTTCGGGCAGTACTTAGCAATGTGGCCTTGAACACCACACTTAAAGCACCCGTCCTGCCCAGCCCTACACTGACGAGCATGCTTTTTGCTACAAGTAGGACAAGTCTGTTTGATGTTCATCCTGGGGGCTAAGTTTCTTGGTTGGGGTTGCTGCTCTAGAGACTCCTACTGATAAGTCTTTGGTTGCTTAGGCGACTTCTACTTCTTAAACTGAGAAGCCTGGAGTTTCTGCTTGTGCCTAAACCCTTTATGAGAATTCCAATGGCTAGGTCCTTGGCCACGCCGCCGTTTGGAGTAAGGCTGGTGGCGCTGGGTTCGCATATCTTAGAGCTTTCTATTGATACCAGTTTTGAGCTTTATATCAACGTGTAGAGAGGTTGTGAAGTTGTTGTTGTGGGACCCTAGTCCACCGATTTCTCAATACTGTACGAAGAGAAGTGTACAAGTTTTTCTTTTTTTTGGAACTAATACAAACACATTTGGTGTGATTGTGCGATATAATGAACTGCACGTTTTGCGCATAAGGAAAAAGACTAGGACTGTGGTACTCAGAACTGAAGGGAAAATACTTAAGCTGTTCTCACACAATCCGGGAAACAACAATTAAAACACTGTCGTTCTATACAAACACCTAGCGGTTCAAAATAGCTTAGAATAAACAGATTACAACAGCTTATGGGTTGATGGTACTGAAGATGAGACAGGTTAGAACAGAAACACTATTATAGAAATATCTTATACAAATGGTGCGAAACAGCTGGGAAAAAAATCTGAAAGGAGGTGTCAAATACAACTGCAATCACAAAAGGATAAGGTCTGCAGCAGTAGGAAATGCAGGTTCCTCGATAAACACACTTCCCCAAAATGATTCAGCTCGCATCTATCAGCTCTCACTGAACAACTCCACCTGCACCCATGGAAGCTAGTGATCCTAGGGGCTCAACAAGTAATTCTTGAGTAACAAATGCACACAGTAGAGGCATAAAAATGGCTTTTAAAACTGAAAGATGAAAGCTGCTAACTGAAGGCTCAAAACTTTAAAACATAACTGCAACTGATCAATTGAAAGTTGAAGACATAACAGAACTTTCTTAAACATGCTTGATAATAATTGAAATAATAACTGTGCATGTTCGAAACATAAAAATTGTTAAAACAGTAAACTGGTATTAAAGGAAGTAAGCTTTAGTTTCATCCTTTCTTAAACTTTGGTTGTAAACAACCCTTTTCTCTTTTCTCATAACTGTCATCAGGCGCAGAACACCTTCATAGGTCAGTTCGCTTGCACAAGCTCATCTGTACAGAATCTCTGGCGAACTCAAAGCCCTTGACTCAATGGAGGGGCACCCTAGTCCATCGACTGACATCCACACTCCGATATTTGGAGGGGCACACCGGTTCGTCAACCAGTGTCCTCACCTTCCCTCCACTGACCGTCTGGGATATTATACCACAACTCATTCAGTTTAAACATTTAAAATCTACTTCATTTAAACTTGACATATTTTTTCTACTGAAACAAATCTTAAAAATGCTTTTCTGTAAAAACTGGTTTTCTTTAAACTGCTCCCTCTTTGATCTGAAACAACTCACTTAAAACACAAATGGTTCGCTGCTTTAAACTACTTTTACATTTAAAAGTTACTGGGAATACAGCTGTGCTGCGAGATGATTGGTAACGGAAACCAGCTCAGATGAGAAAATAGCTCATGAACGTAAAACAACTTGGAGTATAAAACAGAAATGACGAACATAAAGTAGCAAAGAGTATAACAAATTTTGGGCATTAAACAATTCTGGCGGAAGAAAATAGCTTTTTGGTGTGAAACAGCTTACACGTATGAAAACAGATTTTGCGAAAGGAAAACAGATCTCTCTGGAAACAGATCTCACTGAAAACAAGATATCTCTGGAAAACAAATCTTACTGAAAAACAGATCTCTCTGGGAAAAATAATCTCTCTCTGAAAACAGATCTCTCTGAAAAATAGATCTCTCGGGGAAACAGATCTCTCTGGGAAACAGATCTCTCTAGAAAGCAGATCTCACTGAAAAACTGATCTCTCTGGAAAACAGATCTCACGAAAAAACAAATCTCTCTGGAAAACAGATCTCACTGAAAAACATATCTCTCTGGAAAACAGATCTTACTGAAAAACAGATCTCTCGAATGGAAAACAGATTTCTTGAATGAAATGGACTTCACGGGGATCAAACTATGAACTGAAATGATGGAAAGGATCCTAAAAGAGTATAATATCAAAAGAATACTAAGAACAGCTTGGAGAAGTTCGAACCAATTAGCTAAGCTTATCCCAGCACGACATACTTACTGGTTCACTTGGAATTTTACTTGAAGCCATAATTGTACATCCCAGCAGTTTTAAAAACAACATCAGCTTCTGAAAATTCTATCACTTGATAATTGAACTTTATCACGAACCCATAACATTTAATAAAACCAGCACTTTTAAACAAAAAACTGTAAACTTAGAGAAACTGCACATTTGAAGCACACAAGCTGAAAGGAACATATTATGCTTCCAGGGAATACATCAAAGAAAAGAAAGTACTTGCCTGGGAAGAAATAGCGGCTGATCAGAACACCCCGGCTGGAATTCCCCACGAGCACTGACGAAGCACTTAGAAAATTTTAGAGAAACTGCGTTTTCTTGTTTTCTCAAATGAAGTGCTTCACCGTAATTTAAGAGAGCTCCAATAATGGAATGAGTAGGTGAAAAGAGGTATGGGCATTCGTACGTGAAATCATTTCTTTTGAAAGCTATTTCCTATACCTATTAGTATATTTTTAAAAGAAAATAATTCTTTAATATAAATCAGTTTAAAACATTTTAAATCTCGAATCGTGCTCGTGTTAACTCCATCCGGAATACTCTTGAACCACGTTCCTAAACTGAGATCTGAAATTCAACACAGATGCAAACTAATGTGCTGAGGATGCGAAAATCGCAGATTGACCCTTCGAAGCAAAATAAAATAATATGTGGACTTAGGGATTTTCTGGGCGTTACACTAGTAGTTGTAATCGGCAGTTGCATTGTATTTCGAACTTTGATATATGAAATCTGATTACTAGAAGTCTGTTCGTACTTTGATTTTTATTTTGCAAGGCAATACATCTTGCAGTTTTCATTTCAGCCCTTCAATTCTGTTTCTATTTCCTTTCTTTAAATCCGTGACCCCGTGAGGTTTGGGCGTCACAGTACTGGTGATTGAGGAAGAAGAACTGGAGGAGGCAGTAGGAGTGAACCCGCTAGGAAACGAGGTGGTGATGGTGCGCATAGAAGGGGCTGGAGATATTGGATTGGAGGAACTAATTTTTTGAGAGATCTGAACAGTTTGCATCCTTTTAACATTTTTTTTCAGTTCTTTGTACAAATCTTTTGTACTTTGATTCGTGTTGAATATACAGCAGACTTGGAGCAATTTATTTTTGTCTCTTTTAAGTCAAAGGCTGCTAAGTTTTGTCATCACCAAAAAGGGGGAAATTGTTAAGATAAAATTTATAAGTTTTGGTGATAACAAAAAGAAGACAAATACTCAATCTTAGAAATCAGATCTGGACAGTCAGTCATAGCAGCTAACAGTTAAAAACATCAAGCTTTGGCAACAGTGTACTCAGATATCAGGTTGGAAAGTTTGTTTCAGAGACTAACGGATTTGATTATTCAGAAGTATAGAGATATTCAGATATCAGTTAAGGAGTCTATCAGATTCGAGTATTCAGGAATATTTCGTTGTCGAGTCAGGAATTCAGATTTGATTTAGAGGCTACAATGATAGAACCGGGTATATTGTCAGTAAGTATATTTCATATTTGAGGTTATGCATATCAGATGTGAATAGACTGCACAGGGTCCTTCAGACTTCAGATTTGATAAAGTCAGTATTACGAGAAGAGAAGTAGAACCTTCAGATGTGACAGAGCGTCAATAGTACAAAGAGGCAGATATATCAGATGTGGTAACCTTACGGGTAAGGAGACATTTCCCTTGACTATTCAAAGGGAAAGAGAGCATTTTTCGGATGTTAGTGCTACAACAGATGTGAGCCTTAAATCTCTTCAGACGTCATCAGTTTGTTGGAGAGATTTACAACGATCAAAATTGAATTAAGTAAACAAGATAAAAGCTATCTTGAGTAAGTCGCGCATTACGCAGAATGATTGATACGCTGGTTACTCTGTTTGGCAAGTAAGTCAATCAAGCTTTGACGGCGCAGTTTACCTTGTGCATAGAACTAATGGAGATTTGATGGAGGGATTCGAATCTACTGACCATTGAGATTGAAGAGTATAAATAAGTGAAGATTTGAAACAGTGAAATCTCTCCGTGAATCTTCAAGCTCACGATTGATTTCATCTTGCATACTCAAAATCTCTCAAAGTTTTGGGATTATTCAAGCGTAAATACTCAGAGTCCCAGTTGTCAAAATCTCGAAGAACATTCCTTTGGTCTTAATTGTTTTATCTTTGAGATATTTACAGCACTCAAAATACTGTATTCATTGTATTATTTAGATTGAGTCTATAGCGAACTCGCTGTATTAAGCAGTTCAAAAAATCAAGTTGTTTGTAATTCCGCAGTATCGTCTGCGTGTAGTTGGTGATTGCTAGAAGTTCACTTGAAGCGAGGCTCGGTGATTGGCTGTATACAGAGTCTGTACACATCAAAGTCTTCTAGTGTAACCTTCCTGCAAAGGAAGAAGGGGAGACGTAGGATTTTATATCCGAACTTCCAGAAACAAATCTCTGATCCTTACACTTTTACTTATCCCATTTATTTACTTATTAAAAAAAAACCCCCCCCCCCCACTTATATACTCCAAGGCCTATTTTTGATCCTAATTGATCCTATCAATCTCCCTCTAAGCTGTCCTTGCTCTAATCTGCTTCGTTCTTCTTTCTTCTGTTGTAAGATGTTTCATTTCTTCATTATTATGATTTGATCTGTTTCGTTATTCTTTATCTTGCTCCAAGCTGTTTCGTTATTCTTTTCAGCAATAAGCTCTCTTGTTGTGATCTGGTTTGTGCTGCTCCAGTTCGTTAAGCTCTGATCTGATCTTGACGATTCTTCCAGTTCATTCGCTCTGAGCTGCTTCGACACTGTTCTGATTTTTTGTCTGTGCTACTCCAGCTTATACTAACTCTGCTGTTTCAGCTTAGACTTCTACTATGATCTGATCGATGCTTCAGTCCGTTATTTTTTCAGCTGAACTGCTCTAAGCTGATCTTCTTCCTTGTTGAATACAGCTCTTTTTTTGTGGCGCCCACACCCATGGGAGCCAACGAATTTGTATAAAAAGAAATAAGAGAAATGGAAGGGCGGAAATAAAATATTGTAAGTCTTATTTCCTTACAAAAGAAAATTCGAACTACCAACGATTGGCGCTAAATAGCAATAACAGATTTCAACAAACAGACTTGAGATACAAAATTCAATTGCGAAATTACAACTTCTGAACTCTGTCTGAATTCACTATTGTTGTAATAGATCTTGATACAGGTTTGACAAAAGATCAAAAACAACAATAACATCGTTGCGGAACCGTCGGCCTTCGATAAACACCCACACACCACAGCTGGATCAGCTCCCGCCTCCCGCCTGCCCCAGATCTGACTCACCTGCACCAAGAAAGCTAGTGAGCCTAGGGGCTCAGCAAGCAAAACTTAGAATAACAAGAGCACAATATGCAGGCAGGCACAATACATAAAATATCATAGTTTAAAGGAAGTCATTTAAACATAATTCAATCGTAAACATCTACTCTGGGAGAACTCAGATCTGAACATTATTTTCTTTAGACTTATGTCTCAGAACCTCTCCTTAGGTCCCGTTGCACTTGATCAAGTTACTTCTGAATTCAGTTACTATATGGCGAAATTCGCCCTGTATGAAGGGAAAACTATCACGCTCGACTGCTGCTCACCCTTCCTATGTGGAACGTCTCTTATCTTTGCCATAAATCTTAAAATCTGAACATTTTCTTCATTTAAACAACATCTGGATGAAACCAGATTCAACATCGGGGTTCATGTTAGGACCGAAGGATAGGACATAAAAGCAAGCAAGCGCTGCTACTGATGAATAAAAAATTTTGCGCTGCTATAAAGGAGCTACAATAGCTCATGGTTCTTGAACATAAAATAGAGCACCAGAGACAGATATGGTATGAAATAATATCATGCGGAAAACACCAGAACTAATCCTAATTTTTTAAAACTAATGCAAACAGATTTCTGTTTCACAGAAATCTGCTACTGTGCAATCTGAAATGTATGCATGCTAAAATAAATATGCGTATGCGGAACTGTAAATAAAAGAATACAATACACTGATATTTGTTTCTGGAAGTTCGGAGCTCAATCTCCTACATCTCCCCTTCTTCCTCCTCGGAAGGTTCCACTAGAAGAAGAGTCACCGAGCCTCGCTCCAGGTGAACTCCAAGCTTCAACAAGTGCACACCAGCCGCAACTGTGTGTCTAACTAAACAAGAACTTGTTTAACGTCTCTGTTCAAAGACTAATGAGTCACCGAGCCTCGCT
>KV014403.1:48778-60335 GCA_001598015.1 Dorcoceras hygrometricum | reverse complement strand
TATCTACCGCAATCTACCGAGAAGAGCCAGGTTCTTGTAATTCCCGTTGGAGCCAGGCACAAGTGCCAGTAAGGTATTCGTTTTGAACGCCCTATGTATGACGATTATTGAATTGTTGTTTTTCATATTGATCGTCTCCCGGCCTCTATTCTTTTGTTCTTCCGCTGCCTCGCCGGGGGGCGGATCCGGATCCCCAACAGTGGTATCAGAGCCAGTGTTTTTCGGATCTGATCAATACATATGCCATATTGTATCTAATCTTGAAATTTTCAGATCAAAAAATAAAATTCTTGGAATCGAAGCCGTCGGCCGCCGCCGCCCGCGGCAGCCCATCCACCGCGCGCGATTGTGCGCGCGCGGCAGCGCGATGATCGCGCCATGAACGCGCACGTTGCGCGGCCTGGGGAGACGATGTGCGCAAACCATTGCGCAACGCATCCACTGGAAGCGCGCTGCCATGCGCCGCCTTGGGCGATCGCTGGTGGCCCGCCTCGCGCGCTTTGTTGCCCACCCTTGCGCCGCTCTTCTCGACCTCTGCGCGCCATGGTCGACATTTGCACGGCCGCTCGTCGCGCAATCGCTCTCGTTGGATGGCACGCTGCTACCGCTCGTTGGCTGGACGTCGCGCACTCGTTGCGCGGCCATGCTTTGGCGCGCAGCGTCGTCGCATTTGATGCGGCGTGCGTGCGGCCGTTGCCGGACGCAATCTTCGTATGGCGGCCGCCGGCCGGCCGCCGCTCCGGCGAGTCTCCGGTGATGTCGTGACGACTGGTCTGATTTCTTCTAGGTTTTGGTTCGGGCCTGTCCCGGGCAGCCCATGAAGTTTTCGGTCCGGTATGCGATGTCGGGCCCGGTTTTGATCGATTTTGAAATTTTAAGTTTTTGGGCCTAAAATTGTTTTAAGCCCAATATTGATACAATTAAATTTAGTAAAATATGATTTTAATTATGAAATATGATCTTGTAATAAAATATGATTTTGTTGATTAAAATTTGTTTTTATCGGCAAAATGCGATTTTATTATAAAATACGATTTCGTAATTAGAATATGATTTTACGATAAATAATTAGATTATTTAAATTATGCATGTTAATTAGATTAATTGCATGATTGGGATGATCGAGAGCCGTGCCCAATGTGTTAGGTGTATGCAATAGGTTTTATTTGATTTCGGTTTTTAAATATTTGATTATCATTTAAAGTGGGCCTGTTTGTGGCCCGTTCCCACACCTTGATAAATGTATTCCTTATTTGTCATAGTTAATTTAAATGTAAATTACTAGATTTAGTGGGAGGACATCCGAAGACGGTGGACAATGACGATCAAGATATTGAAGGCCGAAGATCTGTAAAACCGGAAAGCTTTGTAATAGGATTGCATTGCATATTGCATTACCCCTAGGATTGGACCCAGGTCCGTGGCTGGCAACCACGGACCGCATAGCTCTCGCGATCGATCATCCCAATGTTACTTTATATATGTTGATATATAGATTGAATCCGCATGTTTGCATGTTTTAAATTAGATTTAAATATGCATGAGACCAAGTTTTTCAAAAATAAAATCCCTCGTTTTAAATTTGATTTAAAACTTATATCAAGATAAAATGTTTATTCGATAAACAAAAGGGTATTTAAAATTGTTTAAATTAACCCTACCTTCCATCAACAATGGGTGTACGTCGATGCTACCCGTATACATGGCCCGGCTCATATTATTGAGGGGGTCATGTATGCCGGAAAGCTGTCCACGTCATTGACAACTGTTGTGAGTCGGTTGGAACTCCCTTTAACGTTGGCTCATATTATTGGGGACGTTAAGGGGACCGTCCTACACGACTCAACATTGATGGGTCAATCTTGACACGTGATAGTAAACGGCGTCATATTATTGGGCCCTTACTAGACGTGAGGTGAATACATGGAGGTTGCACCGGTTGCAATCGGAAACTACCTTTTGGGGATCATGGATGGCTGATAGTATTCGGGTCCATGATCGCCTGATTGGGCTCCGTGTACCCACTAAAGGAACCTATTTTCTCGATTTCATTAGAGGGTGGTGAAATCGTTAAAGTAATGCATGTCTGTTTTCTTTTCAGTATAACTGCTATAAAAATGGTTTCGATGAAAAACCCGCTTGCTGCTATACTGGATAGCAACAGGTTCACTGGTCTTAACTATCAAGACTGGCTCCGCAACCTTAATCTTGTACTGTCTTCGGAGAAGCTCCTCTATACGATAGAGAAGTGTCCTCCGGAGGAAACCCCTGCTAATATCAGCCCTGAGGAGCTGATTACGCTCAACCAATGACGTGACGATGAGGTTAAAGCTCGATACTATGTGATGGCATCAAAGCCAATTTAAACAAAATAGATCTCTCCTCCCGCGCTCACTAAACGGCGTCGCTCCATAGAAAGCACGCTGAACAGATCTCACCCAAATCTCTCAACAGCAACGCTTACGTCATACACACGACGACAACACACGCTGCTGACGTCATGAGATCTATCAACAGATTTTCACCCCACAGACTCAAGCCAGCAATGCTTACGTCACCTACGCTAAGCAACCACGAAATGCTGACGTCATCAAAGCTGCTAACAGATTCACCGAAAGATCTCTCAATAGCAATGCTTACGTCAGCCAAACAACGACAACACACGCTGCTGACGTCATGAGATCTGCCACCCGGTTTCACCCGAAATTCGAAAATCTCGAAATTTCCAGAATTGGTCCAAATGTGATTCTCGACCCGAAAATGCAACCCAACATCAAAATGAACTCTAAAACTCGATCAATTCAACAATTAATCCTTAATCAACATTTCCGGTCTTACATTTCTCCCCCACTAAAAAGGATTTCGTCCTCGAAATCAACAACACTTCAACTACTAAAACAAAGTAGCAAGTTACAAACCAAGAACTCGCCCAACACCGGCCAAGAGTTCAAGATAACTGAGCAAACAATTTACATAAACTAGGGAAGAAAATACAACCAAAAACTACTGGAAAATATAGCCCAACGGCTACCCAAACAGATGCGGCCACTCGCGCTGCATCTTTTCTTTCCAGCTCACAAGTAGCTTCTTCCCTTCCATGCTTGCTCCACTGCACCATTACCAACGGAATGGTCTTATTCCTCAACTGTTTCTCTTTTCTGCCAAGGATCTGCAAAGGGTATTCCTGATAGCTCAACGACTGATCTAGCTCAACCTCGTCAGTTCCAAGCACATGAGACAGATCTGGCTCATATTTCCTCAACATCGACACATGAAACACATCGTGAAGAGAGGACAACTCGGACGGCAACAACAACCGATACGCTAAAGGGCCAATCCTCTCGACAATCTCATACGGACCAACATAACGAGGGGCTAACTTTCCCTTGCGTCCAAAGCGCATCACACTACGAAACGGAGAAACCTTGAGAAATACACGATCACCAATCGAAACTCAAGAGGTCGACGCCTCTTATTCGCATAACTGGCTTGGCGATCCTGAGCAGCCTTCATCCGCTGTCTGATAAGATCCACGTGACCTTTCATCTGCTGCACAAAGTCAGGGGCAGATAGCTGCTTCTCCCCCACTTCTTCCCAACACACTGGCGATCTGCACTTGCGGCCATACAAAGCCTCGAAAGGCGCCATGCCAATCGTCACTTGGTAGCTGTTATTATACGAAAACTCAACCAAAGACAACGCGTCTTGCCAACTACCTCCGAAATCCAACAAAACAGCACGTAACATATCCTCCAATGTCTGGATAGTTCGCTCAGATTGGCCATCTGTCTGGAGATGATACGCGGTACTCATAGCCAATCTAGTGCCCAAAGCTGTCTGCAAACTCTTCCAAAACCTGGAAGTAAACCTCGGATCTCGGTCAGACACGATTGAAACAGGCACACCATGCAATCTAACAACAAAATCAACGTACAGCTTCGCCATCTTCTTCAACGAGAAGGTCATCCCAAGGGAATGAAGTGCACAGACTTAGACAAACGGTCTACAACTACCCAAACCGCATCGCATCCTCGGCTGGAACGAGGCAAATGCGTTACGAAATCCATCGCAATGTGCTCCCAATTCCATTGGGGCACCTCCTTTCGGCCTTTACCATCTGGCAATTCAAACAATGAGCGACAAAACCAGCAACATCGCTCTTCAGGCCAGCCCACCAAAAGTTCGGCTTCAAAGCATGGTACATCTTCCGTGCACCAGGATGAACACTATGTCTGCTGCAATGCGCTTCACGAAGGATCTCCTCCTTCAAATCAATCAGATTGGGCACAACTAATCTGCCTCGGAAAAGCAAACAACCATCGGAAGAGACAGAATAGTCCTCAAGCTCGCCAGCCCTGACTTTCAACTTCAACTCGTGGATTGACGGATCGGTCCTCTGAGTTGCTCGAATGCTAGAAATAATCTGTGGTTCCACTTGAAAAGATGAAACTATTACACAATCCTCAGCCGGGTAGAATCTCCAACCCGCAGTGTTAAGATGCTCTTGATCCTTAGAGATGTACAACGACGCCAGCATCTCACTAGCCTTCCTGCTCAACGCATCAGCCACTACATTCGACTTCCCAGGCTGGTATTTAATCTCACAGTCAAAATCCTTAAGCAACTCCATCCACCTACGCTGTCTCATGCTCAAGTCAGGCTGCGAAAACAGATACTGCAAACTTTTGTGGTCGGAGTACACCACAAACTGCTCGCCATACAGGTAGTGACGCCATATATTTAACCCAAAGACCACCGCTGCTAACTCCAAATCATGAACTGGGTAACGAGTCTCGTGCGGTTTTAACTGCCGCGAGGCATAAGCAATGACTCGACCATTCTGCATCAACACACAACCCAATCCATTAAGCGAAGCGTCAGAACAAAACAACATAACCACCTGATCCGGACGGCAAAGCCAACACAGGTGCAGTAGTTAACTTCTCCTTGAGCAGTTGAAAAGCATTCTCACACTGCTCAGTCCAAACAAACCGCTTATCCTTCTGGGTCAATTGGGTCATCGGCTTAGCTATAGAAGAAAAAATGAAACGTCGATAATAGCCAGCCAGACCTAAGAAACTGCGAATCTCAGACACATTTCTCGATCCCTCCCAGTTCAACACCGCATCCACTTTACTGGGATCCACAGAAATGCCATCCGCTGAAATGACATGGCCCAGAAACACAACGCGTTGCAACCAAAACTCGCACTTGGAAAACTTCGCATACAACTGCTGCTCTCTCAACCTCAGAAGAACCATCTCCAAGTGCTCCTTGTGCTCCCTCGGAGTCTTCGAGTAAACTAAGATGTCGTCAAAAAAAAAATCACAAACTGATCTATGAACTCTCGGAAAACACGGTTCATCAGATCCATGAAGACTGCAGGCGCGTTTGTCAACCCAAACGGCATCACCAAAAACTCAAAATGTCCGTACCTCGTACGAAACGCAGTCTTCGCGACATCTTGGTCCCTTACTCTGAGCTGATGGTACCCGGAACGAAGATAAATCTTAGAATACACCGCAGAACCTTGCAACTGATCAAACAGATCATCAATTCTCGGCAACGGGTACTTATTCTTCACAGTGGCTTTATTCAACTGACGAAAATCAATGCACATCCGCATTGAGCCATCCTTCTTCTTCACAAACAAAATGGGCGCTCCCCACGGTGACATACTAGGGCGAATGAAACCCTTCTCCAGCAAGTCATCTAACTGAACCTTGAGTTCTCTCAACTCCGCAGGTGCTAGACGATACGGGGCATGAGAAATCGGAGCTGTGCCTGGCACCAACTCTATGCTGAAGTCAATCTCCCGCCTCGGAGGAAAACCAGGAATCTCCTCCGGAAATACGTCGGGGAATTGTCGCACCACGGGAACGTCACTGAGCTGAACACTAGAAGAAGAAGACGCATCCACAGCGTAGATCATAAAGCCAGCATTTCCCAAAGACAGCAAACTGAACATTTCCATCACGGAAACCAACGGAATCTTCGATCTCGAGTCCTGGCCATAGAAGTCCCACTTCTCGCCAGACAAAGGCCTAAAGCGCACAATCCCATGGAAGCAATCCACAGAGGCCCTGTAGTTGGATATCACATCCATCCCAACTATACAATCGAAATCCCAAAGCATCAAACGGATCAAATTCGCTAACAAGGCATGCTCACCAAACCGCAGCACACCATCCAACAAAATCTCTTGCGAACACAGGCTTACACCACCGGGGGTAGAAACAGAAACAACATCACGCAAAGGGATGGTACACAAACCATGCTCAACAACAAAAGAATCAGAAATAAACGAATGCGAAGCACCGGTGTCAAACAACACACGAGCAGGAAAGTCAAAGACAAGACATGTACCTCCAATCACCCGGCTCGGTGTCTCCTCGGCCTGGTCTCTCGTGAAGGCGTTAACCTGAGCATGCTGGGGTCCTGGAAAGAAAGGCTGAGACGACTGCCCAAAACGCGAAGGGCCAGGCTGCTGAAACGGCCTAAACGGAGTCTCACCAAAACGGGGTTGCTGAAACTGCTGCGAACGGCCCCTAGACTGACCCCCACGACCCTGAGGCTGGGCCGCGGTCTGCTGTGCTCCAGCTGTCGGACACACTCTCGCGAAGTGCCCATACTGACCACAAAGGTTGCAGGAACCCTGCACACCAACACACTGCGTGGAAGAATGCTTTCCACCACAAAAACCACAAAACTCTGTCCGAGAGCTGATCAAGTTGTTGGATCTGATCCAAGAACTTTCAAGGAGGCAATTTCCGATGCTGATTCTAACTTATGGCTTGAAGCAATGCAGTCTGAGTTTGACTCAATGCATGCTAACCAAGTTTGGACTCTTGTTAACTCTTCCGAAGGAATTGTTCCCATTGGGTGCAAATGGGTATACAAGAGGAAACTTGGGCCTGATGGTAAGGCAATGACCTACAAGGCGCGACTGGTCGCGAAAGGTTACACTCAAAGGCAAGGTGTTGACTATGATGAAACCGTCGCAATGTTCAAGTCAATTAGAATATTGTTAGCCATAGCCGCATGGTACGACTATGAGATATGGAAAATGGATGTGAAAAATGCGTTCCTTAATGGAAACATTAAGGAAGAGATCTATATGACACAGCCTGAGGGTTTCACATCTGTTGGAAGCGAGCATAAGGTATGCAAGCTTCAGAGATCGATCTACGGTCTCAAACAAGCATCACGAAATTAGAACCTGAGATTCGATGAAACGATCAAGGAATTTGGTTTCATCAAGAATCCCGAGGAGCCATGTGTCTATAAAAAGGTAGTTAAAAGCGCTGTGACGTTCCTAGTACTTTATGTTGATGACATCCTACTCATTGGGAATGATGTAGGAATGCTGCAGTCAACTAAAGTATGGTTGTCTAGTAGATTTTCGATGAAGGACATGGGTGAAGCATCCTATATTCTTGGAATACAGATCTATAGGGATAGATCTAAACGGATGCTCGGACTCACCCAAGCTACCTACATCGATACCATACTTAAGAGGTTCTCTACCCGGCCAGCAGCATGTGGAACATACGCCAACAAAGCAGAAAACTTGCGAGCGACTCGCGCACAGACAACGAACCTTGCTCCAAGAACTCGAATCCCGCTCACGGGCAGCTACATAAGAGTCGGGGACATACTCCTGCCTGAAGACCTGGTAGAAAGTGTCCCAAGTAATGCCAACACCAGTCTCCAAAAGGGTACTAGACGTACCTCTCCACCAACGCTCGGCGGACTTCCTCAACAGTAGGGTCACCAACCTCAACCGGAGATCATCGTCATACTGGGCTCGATCAAACAGATGTATGACGCTATGGAGCCAAGAATCCGCGTCCTCACTCGACTCATCACCATTGAAAATAGGAGGACTCATCCTCTGAAACCGGGCTATGACCACATCCATTCTCTCTACTGGAGCCGGCGGAGCTGCAGCCTCCTCCTCTCCACTACTCTCAAGATGATGACTAGGCGCACTTGACTGATCCTCATTCTGTCCTCCTGATTCCTGGAATAGACCCCTACTACGACCACGACGTCTAGGCGGCATCTAAAACGCTCAACAGGATAAGGAAAACAGAACAGATACAGCAAAGAAAACATGCAACACAAAATATGTAGCACGTAGTCATATAAGTCAAGCACATGCAATACGCAACACTGTGCCTAGACTCAAGTGTGATCAAAGGAATTGAGCTTATCCCAGTTTAAGCTCTGATACCAAAAATGTCAGGCCTCGTGCTCACAACAGATAAACACATGCGGAAGCTATACAAAAAGTGGGTAAAATTTTTGCTTTTCGGCCCGACAGTTTTAATCATATAATTTAAAATACCACTATACTGAAAATAAGTTCCCAAATCAAAAACGTTTAATCAACAAAGCATACATAAGTCCAACATGTATCACCATCCCCTACGGGTACAACAACAAAGCGCAGGGCATCTCCCTGGCTAACTGATACATATATATATATGCTATATGCTACTGGGACACCCTAGCCACCTACTGGGGCACCACCAGCTGGGTTAAACCCACGACCAGCTGTAGAACCTGGGTTTCCTGAAAACACGCAACAAAGAAACAAACCAAGCCCCGGAGGGACATGGGGTCAAACCCCAGTACGGAGAGCAGCAGATAAAGCTAAAAGAATGCATAAGATAAAATGCAGATGCTATGCATGAGACGCCAAGGGAAAATGGAAAGCTCGACCCACAAGAGAGCTAAGGAACTTAACCATAGCTCCAAGAATCATCAACAACGAATAGTGGCCACGAGGTGTGTTCACAGTGTGGTAGTGAGCCACTCGCCATGATACTACACCCACTTACCGGATGCATCAAACCACTCAACCTGCTGTTGCCTCGCCCATGAACTGTGGTAGTTAACCACTCGGCGCATGGTGGCTACGATCCCAGCAGGGAGATGAGAGTGCGGTATTGCCGCTCGCCCTCACATCCTGGTAAGAAATCAACAACAGAAATACAAGATACAAGGCTGCAAAACAAGATACACATGGGACCTGAAATATGCGTGAACGAATGCGTGTATGCAATTCACAAGAAACAGCTAGCATAAACACCAATGCACAGCAAGCAATACACTGATAAGTTCACCGAAACATCCCAACAGCCACGCATAACATCTCACGTCAATCCCAAGCTAAATCAAGCTCAAATCCGTACCTTAAATTCTGTGCAATAATTACCACAATTCAAGGCCTGAGAAAGCTGGTCGAAACCTGCTAAAATACACAACATACAATTCTCAGCCTACACACAGAAACTCACGGCCAAACTAATATCAAACACACGGCTGGGAGCTACCACTCGACCAGCTAGCTATCATCCTTAGACATCTTAACAGGAAGCTAAAATTAACAACTAGGAACGAGATCTCAAAGCTAAAACCCGGAGGCTACCTGCGCGCACAAACACACGAACAGGAATAAGCTTCTGCCTCCCTGCGATCTCTCCCTGGACAACCTGTAGCTTCCAAGATCGGTATAGGATGAAAGAGCTCTTCAAGAGGAGTCCAACGCTACCTCGAATGTGAAAAACGGTGGCCGGAATAAACGGGAAATGGCCGGAGAAGTTCACGGTGAACAGTGCTAGGTTTTGAAGAAACTGAGGACGAAGTCGAGAGAATTATTTTCTAAGTATGGGATTTGGTGAAAAGAAACGAAGCCAACGCTTCTAATTTATAGGCGCGAGAGATCTGTTCAATTATTCTACCGACAAAACAGATTTCAAAACTTCAATTACTCAACAGATCTCGCAAAACCAACGCAGGCGCTAAAATACACTAAAAACCCCAAAACGACGTCGCATCAACAAAACCGCGGAGAGGTTTGCTTACGCAAGCAGGTCTGGTCACTATACTAGTCGCGCGCAACACAACAGATATGCTTACATCATCAGGTCTAAACTTTCAAAAGCCAATTTAAACAAAATAGATCTCTCCTCTCGCGCTCACTAAACGGCGTCGCTCCATAGAAAGCACGCTGAACAGATCTCACCCAAATCTCTCAACAGCAATGCTTACGTCATCCACACGACGACAACACACGCTGCTGACGTCATGAGATCTATCAACAGATTTTCACCCCACAGACTCAAGCCAGCAATGCTTACGTCACCTACGCTAAGCAACCACGAAATGCTGACGTCATCAAAGCTGCTAACAGATTCACCGAAAGATCTCTCAACAGAAATGCTTACGTCAGCCAAACGACAACAACACACGCTGCTGACGTCATGAGATCTGCCACCCGGTTTCACCCGAAATTCGAAAATCTCGAAATTTCCAGAATTGGTCCAAATGTGATTCTCGACCCGAAAATGCAACCCAACATCAAAATGAACTCTAAAACTCGATCAATTCAACAATTAATCCTTAATCAACATTTCCGATCTCACATGATGAGTAGTTGGCTTTAGGGCAAGTGGGACTCCATCCACCGACGCTGTCTCATGTTCAAGTCAGGCTGCGAAAACAGATACTGAAAACTCTTGTGGTCGGAGTACACCACAAACTGCTCGCCATACAGGTAGTGACGCCAAATCTTTAACGCAAAGACCACCGCTGCTAACTCCAAATCATGAACTGGGTAACGAGTCTCGTGCGGTTTCAACTGCCGCGAGGCATACGCAATGACTCTACCATTCTGCATCAGCACACAACCCAATCCATTTAGCAAAGCGTTAGAACAAACAACAAAACCACCTGATCCGGACGGCAAAGCCAACACAGGTGCAGTAGTTAACTTCTCCTTGAGCAGTTGAAAAGCATTCTCACACTGCTCAGTCCAAACAAACCGCTTATCCTTCTGGGTCAATTGGGTCATCGGCTTAGCTATAGAAGAAAACCCCTCAATGAAACGACGATAATAGCCAGCCAGACCTAAGAAACTGCGAATCTCAGACACATTTCTCGGTCGCTCCCAGTTCAACACAGCATCCACTTTACTAGGATCCACAGAAATGCCATCCGCTGAAATGACATGGCCCAGAAACACAACGCGTTGCAACCAAAACTCGCACTTGGAAAATTTCGCATACAACTGCTGCTCTCTTAACCTCTGAAGAACCATTCCCAAGTGCTCATTGTGCTCCCTCGGAGTCTTCGAGTAAACTAAGATGTCGTCAATAAAAACAATCACAAACTGATCTATGAACTCTCGGAACACACGGTTCATCAGATCCATGAAGACTGCAGGAGCGTTTGTCAACCCAAACGGCATCACCAAAAACTCAAAATGTCCGTACCTCGTACGAAACGCAGTCTTCGCGACATCTTGGTCCCTTACTCTGAGCTGATGGTACCCGGAACGAAGATCAATCTTAGAATACACCGCAGAACCTTGCAACTGATCAAACAGATCATCGATTCTCGGCAACGGGTACTTATTCTTCACAGTGGCTTTATTCAACTGACGAAAATCAATGCACATCCGCATCGAGCCATCCTTCTTCTGTACAAACAAAATGGGCGCTCCCCACGGTGACATACTAGGGCGAATGAAACCCTTCTCCAGCAAGTC
>KV014403.1:19380-34594 GCA_001598015.1 Dorcoceras hygrometricum | reverse complement strand
GACCTCTTGAGTTTCAGGTTGGTGATCGTGTGTTTCTCAAGGTTTCTCTGTTTCGCAGTGTGATGCGCTTTGGACACAAGGGAAAGTTAGCCCCTCGTTACGTCGGACCGTATGAGATTTTTGAGAGGATTGGACCTTTAGCGTATCATCTGTTGTTGCCTTCAGAGTTGTCTTCTCTTCATGACGTCTTTCATGTTTTCATGTTGAGGAAGTATGAGCCAGATCCGTCTCATGTGCTTGGAACTGACGAGGTAGAGCTAGATCAGTCATTGAGATATCAGGAATATCCTTTGCAAATCCTTGGCAGAAAAGAGAAACAACTGAGAAATAAGACCATTCCGTTGGTGATGGTGCAGTGGAGCAAACATGGCAGGGAAGAAGCTACTTGGGAGCTGGAAGAAAAGATGCAGCGCGAGTGGCCGCATCTGTTTGAGTAGCTGTTGAGCTAATTTTCCAGTAGTTTGTAGCTTTTGGTTGTATTTCTTCCCTAGTTGTTGTTACTTGTTTTCTCAGTTATCTTGAACTCTGCGCTTGTGTTAGGCAGAGTTCTGTTGTGTATCTTGCTGTTTAGTTGTTTTTCCAGATTGTTGTTCGATTTCGGGGGCGAAATCCTTTTTAGTGTGGGAGAGATGTGAGACCTGGATTTGTAATTTAAATGACCTCTTGAGTTTCAGGTTGGTGATCGTGTATTTCTCAAAGTTTCTCAGTTTCGCAGTGTGATGCGCTTGGACACAAGGGAAAGTTAGACCCCTCGTTACGTCGGACCGTATGAGATTTTTGAGAGGATTGGACCTTTAGCGTATCATCTGTTGTTGCCTTCAGAGTTGTCTTCTCTTCATGACGTCTTTCATGTTTTCATGTTGAGGAAGTATGAGCCAGATCCGTCTCATGTGCTTGGAACTGACGAGGTAGAGCTAGATCAGTCATTGAGATATCAGGAATATCCTTTGCAAATCCTTGGCAGAAAAGAGAAACAACTGAGAAATAAGACCATTCCGTTGGTGATGGTGCAGTGGAGCAAACATGGCAGGGAAGAAGCTACTTGGGAGCTGGAAGAAAAGATGCAGCGCGAGTGGCCGCATCTGTTTGAGTAGCTGTTGAGCTAATTTTCCAGTAGTTTGTAGCTTTTGGTTGTATTTCTTCCCTAGTTGTTGTTACTTGTTTTCTCAGTTATCTTGAACTCTGCGCTTGTGTTAGGCAGAGTTCTGTTGTGTATCTTGCTGTTTAGTTGTTTTTCCAGATTGTTGTTCGATTTCGGGGGCGAAATCCTTTTTAGTGTGGGAGAGATGTGAGACCTGGATTTGTAATTTAAATTAATTTGTTGGAATTAATCGGTTTTTGGAGATTTCTGGTGGTTCAGATCTTTTTTTGGAAGTTTGGTTTGTATTTTTGGGTCGGAAATCACATTTTAAGAAATTTTGGAAGTTTTCGTAATTTTGAGATTTTCGGGTGAAATCTGTTTTTGGTGAAATCTGGTAGCAGATTTGATGACGTAAGTGTCGCTGGTATGCGTGGCGTTGATGACGTAAGCCTTGCTGTGGGAGAAGTCTGTTATCGCGGGGTTAGAATTGTGAGAGATCTGATAGCGCGTTTTCTATTCAGATGTTGCTTTCGCGTGTTTTTATATTGAGTTGCAACGACACCGTTTGAATTAGTTGCAACGACGCCGTATTACAGGAGCGGGTGACGTAGGTGAAATCTGGTCGAGTTGTTTACCAGATGTCGCATGTGATGTGTTCACCAGACGTCAACGAGAGTCAAAGTTCCTGTAGCGCGAGTAAGAACGGCGTCGTTTAGTTAGCGTTTGCGGGTGAGATCTGTTGTAGCGTATTCTCCAGATTCCTCCAGCGTTCTTGTGTAGCGTTAGCGCTTGGTTTAAACGACCAGATTTCTCCGTGTTGTTATACGACGTCGCTTAGGCAGCGAGCGTTAGTTTGTTGTCCAGATTTCACCGTGGTTTTTGTAGCGCGTCTTGGTTTCCAGATTTCTCCAACTCTTGGCGCTTTTGTTCCAGATTTCACCGTGCTACCGTGCGACGTCGTTTTGGGATTTTGAGCATTGTTTGCGCGCGTTGCTTCCGAAGTCTGTTTCTGTCGGTGTATGTTTTTAAGAAGATTTCTCGCTGGTATAAATTAGTGGCTTTGGTCCCCAATTATTGGTATAGAATCCATACTTAGCAATTTCTCTCGACCTTCGTCCTCTGTTCTCAAACCCTCGGATACTATTCACCGTAGATTTTATCCGGCGATTCCCGTTGATTCCGGCCACCATTTTTCACGTTCGAGGTAGCGTGGGACTCCTCTTGGAAAGCTCTTTCACCCTATACCAGTTTCGAAGGCTATTGTTCGCTGGAGAGAGATTGCGAAGGTACGGATTTGAGCTTGATGTAGCTTGGAATTGGCATGAGGTTTAATGTGAGATTGCTGGGATTTTTTCGATGGATATGAATGCTGTGTTAATAGCTGTTGCATTGTGTTATGCTAGCTGCTCTCGATTGTTTGCATTCACGCATTTATTCACTTGCATTTCAGATCCCTTGTATTGTATCTCGACCGTTTGTGCCTTGTGTATTGTGCTGTTGTTTTCTTACCAGGAGGGGCGAGCGGCGATACCGCACTCTCATCTCCCTGCTGGGATCGTTAGCCACCATGCGCCGAGTGGTTAACTACCACAGTTCATGGGCGAGGCAATGGCAGGTTGAGTTGTTTGATGCATCTGGTATTCGGGTGTTGTTTCACGGCGAGTGGCTCATTACCACACTGTGAACACACCCCGTGGCCACTATTGTTGCAGATTCTTGGAGCTGTGCTTGAATTCCTTAGCTCCCTTGTTGGTTGAGCCTCCCGTTGTTATCCGGTGTCTCATGCATAGCATCTGCATTTTATCTTATGCATTCTTTTAGCTTTATCTGTTGCTCTCCGTACTGGGGTTTGACCCCATGTCCCTCTGGGGCTTGGTTTGTTTCCTTGTTTGTGTTGTTTTCAGGGAACCCAGGTTTTACAGCTGGTCGTGGCTTTAACCCAGCTGGTGGTGCCCCAGGAGGTGGTTAGCGTGTCCCAGTTGCATATAGCATATATATATATATGTATCAGTTAGCCAGGGGGATGCCCTACGCTTCGTTATTGTATCCCGTAGTTGGAGTCTGATACATGTTGTCGTTGGATGTTGTTATGCTATACTGTTCCTGTTGTGGTTGGATTTTAAACTGAGGTTGTATTTTGAGTATTCTTGTATTTTAAATTATATGTTTTAAACCGTCAGGCCTAAACGCAAAAATTTTACCCGCTTTTGATGAGCTTCCGCATGTGCTTGTATGTTTTACTCTGTTTAGAGCACGAGGCCTGACAACTCATTACCAGCAGGGCTTACGTAATGACTGCTGATCAAGCCCCAGCAGATACCACGGTGGTGACCGGTAAGATTTCTGTTGCCAACATGTCTACGATAGCACTGTTAGATTATGGTGCAACTCATTCGTTTGTATCAGATAGATTCTCTAAGAAATTGGCTGATCAACCAGAAACATTAGAAGTAGGATACTGTGTTCAGCTTCCTTCGGGAGAAAGCATAGTAACCAATCTAATATTGCGAAATATAGAACTTAAGTTACAAGGGAATATCGTTTTCGCTGATTTAATAGTGTTACCCCTGCTGAGTTCGATTTTATATTGGGAATAGATTTGTTAACCAAGTACGAAGCTGTTATAGACTTTAAGCAGAGGTCTGTTCAAATTGAACTACCTGGTGGAACTTCATTTTTTTTCAAAGCCGATAAGTTTAATGGTACTCCTAAGATAATATCAGCCGTTAAGGCCCAAATATGTTTAAGCAAGGGATGCCAAGGTTTTCTAGTGAATGTCCTATCCTCAGAACTTGAAAAGAAAAGTAATTTGGAAAATTTACATATCGTAAGAGAGTTTCCAGACGTCTTTACAGCAGATGTCTCAGGCTTACCCCCAAATCGCGAATTAGAATTCACTATCGATTTAGTACCAGAAGCTGCCCCAGTTTCTAAGCCTCCTTACAGACTTGCCCCTAAAGAGATGAAAGAGCTGAAAGAGCAAATCCAAGATCTTTTGGATAAAGGATTCATCAGACCCAGCACTTCACCATGGGGAGCGCCAGTACTGTTCGTGAAGAAGAAGGACGGTAGTATGCGTTTATGTTTAGATTATAGAGAATTGAATAAGCTGACGATTAAAAATAAGTATCCTCTCCCTACGATAGATGATTTATTTGATCAGCTACGAGGAGCTGCTGTGTTCTCAAAGATAGATTTAAGGTCGGGATATCATCAACTACAAGTAAAAGAAGCAGATGTGTACAAAACAGCTTTCAGGACCAGATATGGCCATTATGAATTTTTAGTTATGCCCTTTGGAGTGACTAATGCGCCATCAGTTTTTATGGATTTGATGAAAAGAGTATTTCAGCCTTTTCTGGACAAATTTTTCATCGTATTCATAGATGATATACTGATTTACTCGAAGAATAGATGTGAGCACGAAGATCACCTTAGAGAAATCTTGAAAATCTTGAGAACTAAACGATTGTTTGCAAAATTCAGTAAGTGCGAATTTTGGATTGAGAAGGTTGTATTTTTGGGTCATATTATTTCGAAGAATGGAATAGAAGTAGATCCTTCAAAATTAGAAGTTGTCAAAGAATGGCATGTGCCTAAGAGTGTATCGGATGTTCGTAGTTTCTTAGGTTGGCAGGTTATTGTCGAAAATTTATTAAAGGATTTTCCAAGATTGCTGTTCCATTAACCGCCTTGACTAAGAAAGATGTCAAGTATAAGTGGACTCCTGAATGTCAGGCCAGTTTTGAGAAGTTAAAAATAGCGTTAGTATAGGCCCCTGTTTTGACGCTGCCATCGGCAAGTGGAAATTTTGTAATATATACCGATGCGTCGAAGGTAGGACTAGGAGCTATTTTGATGCAAGACAAGAAAGTGATCGCTTATGCTTCTAGACAGCTGAAGATTCATGAAAAGAATTATCCTACACATGACTTAGAATTAGCAGCCGTGGTTTTTGCATTAAAGATCTGGAGACATTACCTTTATGGAGAAAAATGCGAGATCTTCACAGACCACAAAAGCCTTAAGTATTTCTTTACCCAGAAAGAGCTAAACATGAGACAAAGAAGATGGTTTGAACTGGTTTACGACTGTGTAATCAGCTATCACCCAGGTAAATCTAATTTAGTAGCTGATGCTCTAAGCAGAAGAAACGTGGGTTTAGCGCAAATCTCGGTTCAGATTCCTATAGCGTTAGAAATCAACAGATTTGAACTGGGGATATTGAAGAAGGAAAATGCTGCTAAGTTATCGGTTCTTACAATCCAATCAACATTAAAAGATCGGATTCGAGAAGGTCAAGCGAAGGATGATCAGCTTCAGAAATGGAAGACACAAGACGAAAACAGAGGAACAAATCTGTATACAGTAGAGGAAGGAATTGTGAAATTCCAGAGTCGGTTGTGGGTACCGTGCACAGATAATTTGTGCAATGAGATTATGAAGGAAGCCCATAACTCACCGTATTCAATTCACCCAGGAGGAACAAAAATGTTTAAAGATTTGCAAACTCTGTTTTGGTGGCCAGGATGAAGCGCGATATTTGTAGATTCGTCGCTGAATGTTTAACGTGCCAACAATTTAAAGCAGAACATCAGAGACCAGCTGGGATGTTAAAACCTCTTCCTATACCAGTGTGGAAGTGGGACAATATAGCGATGGATTTCGTTGTAGGATTGCCAAGAACAGTCCAGGGATTTAATGCAATTTGGGTTATCATTGATAGATTAACTAAAACTGCACATTTCCTACCTGTTAAGACAACTTATGACTTGAATAACTATGCTGAATTATATATCAAGGAAATAGTTAGACTTCATGGGATACCAAGCTCTATAGTATCTGATAGAGATCCCAGATTTACTTCAAGATTCTGGAAAAGTTTACACCAAGCTTTAGGAACTAAATTAACTTTCAGTACAGCGTTCCATCCCCAAACCGATGGACAATCAGAAAGAGTTATCCAAGTACTGGAAGATTTGTTACGGGCTAGTGTTCTTGACTTTTCAGATAGTTGGGATTCTAAGTTACCGTTGATTGAATGCACCTACAACAATAGTTACCAAGCTTCGATAGAAATGGCACCATACGAAGCTCTGTATGGCAGGAAATGTCGTTCGCCGATTCTTTGCGATGATATAGTTGAAAGAACGGAGATAGGACCTATATTGTAGAGCAAACTGCTGAAGCAATTAAAAGAATACGTGATCGAATGAAGATTGCTCAGAGTAGGCAGAAAAGTTATGCAGATAGTCATTGCAGAGATTTAAATTGAAATAGGAGATCATGTGTTCTTAAAGATATCACCAATGAAGGGTGTTATCAGATTGGTAGAAAGGGGAAGCTAAGTCCCATGTTTGTTGGACCATTTCAGATATTAGAGAGAATTGGGACTTTAGCATATCGATTAGCGTTACCTCCTCAGATGTCTACTGTTCACAATGTGTTTCATATATCAGCACTTAGAAATACATTGCAAACCCTTCACATGTACTCAGTTATGAACCCATCTAGTTAGCGTCGGACTTGACTTACGAAGAAATTCCAGAGAAGATTTTAGCAAAAGAGAATCGTAAGTTAAGAAACAGAACCATTCCAATGATTAAAATTCAGTGGGAAAATCACACAGTTTCAAGTATAAGATATTGTTTGGCTTTCTTTGTTTAGAAGTTAAATTTCAGATTCCATGTTTACGCATTTATCAGCCTTCATTATGTTTTGGGTTGATATTCAGATATTAGGAATACAATTTCAGCAGTTGTCTAGTCGATTTCTGCAAGCCAATCGAATTCTTTGTTTTAACTAAAATTTGTTCGGTTTCCATATGCATCACTTTATTTTCAAACAGAGTGCGCTATTAAGATTTATGTTGCATATTGGTTAAACGTGTTTTCCTTCCTTAGGCATTTTAAATCATATAAATAGGATGATAAGCTGCTTCATGCATCATTATTTTCAAATCAAATTACTTTGAAGCGGTGCTCTCTCTATGAAGAATAAAAAAAAATCCTTTCAAAGTTTTTAAAAGAAGACGAGCGGTGCGTAAGAAATTTGCTGGACTTTCCACTGTTGTTGTGTTGCAGAATCCAGGCAAGTAAACTCTGTTTCTTGCTCACTCAGTGAAAGCATATATTCAGTTCTGTTTGCATGTTTATATGAGATTTTAAAGAAAGGAAGATGGCTTCGGCTGTTCTTCAAAAGTTCAGAAAAGTTTATGCTCTGTTTTTATGAAAGTTGCGTTTACTTTATTTTGATCCAGAAATTTTTTAGAAAATGGTTTGATGATGTTCGTTCAGTATATTCGTGAGAATTCTAAAGATATCTCTTCGAAGTAGCTTACAAGTAGCTTATTCGATCATTCCAGAAATTTCTTGAAATAGTTTGATTTCTTCAGACAAGGGAAACCATTGTTCTTCATGTTCGTTCACATGGTTAAGTCTGAAATTTGGTTCTTATACCACAACTGATATTCGATGTTGAAAATATTCTAAGTATAGATTTCAGCAGTTGCGTTGATTATGTCTAGCTGTTGTCAGCTTTCGTGGGTGTTCATAAATTGTTAACTGCTGACAGCAACCTTCGTTTCCCATAGAGTAATATTTGTTGGCAGATACCTACTGCTCATTACCTTTCAGCAACTATCATCAGTTATCTACTATTACAGTAGCTGTTGACAGTAACTTTATTTCCATAGAATGGTATCTGTCGTCAGTAACCTCGTTTCCCAGAAAGTGATATATGTTGACAGAAACCGTCCATATTTCAGTAGATAGTTACTGTTCAATTTCTTCAACAGATAACGAAATTTCAGAATTTGATTTCTTATTCATTTATGCTTCAATTCATATGAATTATTCGAGTTAAATGACAGATTCAACTAGCAAATTTATTCAGTTTTCATCTTCACAAGAATTACAGAGAATCCTCAATCATTCTCAGAACATAATCGAACAACGAAAAAAGCAGTAAATCATACGAGGAAGAAAGAAAACAGATTTACGAAAGAAAAGAAAGAGCAGAACATTGTTTTAAGAAATGTTTTAAGTTATGAAAACAGAAAGGGTCCCCAGGAAGGATAAGGATTATGGCTGACGAACCATATACCCCTTCAAAACCCAGGAATGATCAGGATTACGGGTCGACGGACTTGTATACCCCTTCATGAGCCATAGTGCTAGACTGATATCAGGAGTTTGATCAAACGAATTGGACCAAATTTTTAAAGTGTTGTCATAATTTCAGAAAAAGAAAGAAGAGCAAAAGTGTGATTTTAGTCACAACTCTAGAGATGTTTAAAGAAAGAATTTCAGAACTGATTCATGTTTATGCTTTCGATTTCTATCAGATTTCTCAGATATGTTATTGCGCTTGTTCATTCTAAAGCGTATTCAGACCTCAGTTATGTATTCAGAATTTCAGATTTCAGTTCTATTGCATGATTTCGTTATTCCAGATTTTACCTGCTGAGCCTTTGGCTCACTAGTTTTCATTGAGTGCAGGTAATGAGCAGTAAGGATCTGGAGGGAGATGATCAGAAAGGAAGGATGTGTTTATCGCGGACATCAGATTTCATTGTTCCTTTCAGACCTTGTTTCGTTGTACAGACTCTATATTTAACTATGTATACAGTTTCTTTTGAATCATCAGATTTCTATCATTCTAGCGTATGTATTGTTAATCAGATGTGTAATAGTTCCGCGTCTTTTCATTCTTCACGTCTGAGTTCCTTCAACAGATATGAGTTGTGTTTATTCACACTTTAGTCCAGAAAGTTAGTAACGACTGGTTATGTCATCAAGATCGAATATTTTTTTTTTGTCTTTCAATTTGAACCCCAATCTTCTTGATTTCTTTTAAGAAAAGTCCGGTCGTTACACTTTATTTGACTTGAGCTCTCTTCTTTTCTATGCTTGCAACCTTTGTTTACTCCGAGCTTGTGTCTCGATCAGACAAATTATTTTGTCTTCTAGTATTCTGAGATTTCACAAAATAATTTATCTGATCTAGATCCAGGCTTCTGATCTGGTCTACCAGCTGGTGTCCTCCCAGCTGGTCTCTCTTAGTTGATCTCTAAGCTGCACTTCTCATATGCTCTTGTTCACAGCAGCTCTTGTTCTGTTATTTTCTGCTCTTGTCTGCTCTTGTCTGCTCTTGAACGTTGCTGGGCTCTGAGCTTGTTTCCCAGACAGTTTTCTTCCCAGCTGGTTTCTTCTTTCTCTACAGCAATCTTCCTCCACGATTCCTTTGGTATCGAACAGCATGTGATCCTTTGTGCTGACATAACTGGCACTATTGATTATATCCCTTATTTTTGGGATCACATCTGCTCTGATTAAGCTTTCACTGGATCTTTAATCTGTGCTTGATCATCGATCCGAGCTGTTAATCTCCTGAGCTGCTTTTACTTTGTTGCACCAGCTTGGGCGTCCCCTAATTGTTCCAGGTTAGATGCCTTCTTTCGTACCAGCTTGGGCGTCCCCTCACTGTTCCAGCTTTGACATCTCCTTAGTAGCATGCAGCTCTCGTCCAATCTGATCTGCTACAGTATTTATCCAGCTTGGACCTATGGAGACGGATAGAGTGCATCCTGCTCTTGGATTCTTCTTCTTCTGCAGGGTTCACGATCACAGGCTCCTGCTTCCAGATTCTTCCTCATCTCCATCTTCATCTTCATCTTCCACAATAAGCCCATATCTCATAAGCATCCAGCTTGATTTACGTCCCTCATCTGGTCTTCTTCTATCCGAGCTGGTTTGTCCTTAACCATCTTGGATATCTTCTACGCTACTCTGGGACTGCACATCAATCTTAAATCGTTAGTGAGATAATAGCAGATTTTGTGTTAATCAAAATTAAGATTCTGATCTTTAAACACAGATCCAACAATCTCCTCCTTTTTTATTTACACAAAATCTGAATAAACATATGTGTTAGAGTAGATGCCCAACTAGCCAACTTGTGGCGTGTGGGTTTATAGACTCTTGTATGAAACCATTTTTATATATGATATTCGCATTTACTTATATGGCATTCTTTACTTTCATTGTGTGTATAATGATTTACAATTACGTTGAGTAAAGACCTAGAATGCACTAAAGCGTATGTTAGATGTGATAGTGGGTATGACGGCTATCATGAAACACATCTAATAGTCGCTGTGTATTCTGAACATGTTCCTAGTCGATTGGGCCGTAAAAATGAGGATAAGGCCGCCCGAGTTCGAGCTTGGAAGCATAAAAACATCATTTTGAACCCAATATTTCTTTCATTGATCATGCGTAAATCATTTTAAACATGAACTTCAACATATCTTAAACTTACAGGCAAGCAGATCCATAAAATGAATAAAACCAATATATGCTTAAATGATGTTGCAAAGGATCAGCTTTTACTTGCTTTAACAAAGCTTTGCAACCGTGGTTAATTCCGACAGAATCTTCTCCCTAAGCAATACACGAACTCCTCTAGAAAAATATTTTGAAGAACACTAAAGATTTTCTTTGCAAATGATAATGATCTTGCTTTCAAAACAGCTATTTATATGGAAGGGATTAGTGGCAAGGTGCTATGTTTACAAAGCATGACACACTTCAACCAAGTTGTGAAATTTCAGTAAAATTCCCTTCATATCAGTTAAATTTGTAAAACACCAAACCTTTTTCAAAAGAAATCATTTGTCCTCCTTAAAGATATTTTCAATCGATTTAAACCTATGTATAGCTCTTGGAGTCATCTGCTGGAACCAGCCGCGACGCATCTTATTTTTCTGAAATCAATGAAATCAGCAAATGCATAACATTTAAAATTGCCATTTTGGCCCATGAATTTAATAAAATGCATTAATGTGGTCTTATGGATTTTGGGACGTTACAACTCTACCCTCCTTATTGAAATTTCGTCCTCGAAATTTACGTACCAAATAAATATGGGTAAAGGCTTAGCATATCAGCTTCTGTCTCCCAAGTTGCTTCTCGCTCCGATTGATTAGACCATTGTATCTTAACCATAGGAATACTACGGTTTCTTAGTTTTCTAATTTCTCGGAGGAGAATTCTTTCTGATCTCTCTTCATAGCTTAAATCTGGTGCTAATTGAATTGGCTCATGCCTTAGCACATGCGAAGGGTTGGGAATATATTTCCTCAAAGTTGATACATGAAAAACATTAGCACTGCTGACAACTGTGGAGGCAGTGCTAATCGATAGGCTAGTGTTCCTATCTTCTCTAGGATCTCATATAGTCCAATATATCTTGGATTAAGCTTTCCTTTCTTTCCAAAACGCATTACTCCTTTCATTGGAGCAATTCTTAAAAATACGTGATCACCCACTTCAAAATTCAGTTCCCTTCTTCGATTATCTGCATAACTTTTCTGTCGACTTTGAGCAGCTTTCATTTTTTCTCTTACCATTGGAGCAATTCTTAAAATACGTGATCACCACTTCAAAATTCAGTTCCCTTCTTCGATTATCTGCATAACTTTTCTGTCGACTTTGAGCAGCTTTCATTTTTTCTCTTATCTTTCTAACAGCTGCTGCTGTTTGCTCCACTAAGTCTTGTCCTAAACCAGCTCTTTCACCAACTTCATCCCAATGGAGTGGTGTTCTACACTTTCGACCGTAAAGAGATTCATATGGAGCCATCTGAATCGAAGCCTGGAAACTGTTATTGTAGGCGAACTCTACCAGTGGAAAATTCAGATTCCAGCTTTCTGAAAAATCCACAATACATGCTCTGAGCAAGTCTTCTAAAATCTGCATCACCCTTTCAGATTGTCCATCGGTCAGGGGGTGAAACGCAGTGCTAAAGGTCAACTTTGTACCCCTCTATGCAAACTTTTCCAAAAAGCTGACGTGAACTTTGGATCCCTATCTGATACAATAGAAATTGGAACACCATGAAGCCTCACTATTTCTTTTACATATAAATTTGCGTATCTGCTCACCTCATATGTTGTTTTAACTGGTAAGAAATGAGCAGACTTAGTGAGTCTATCAATTATAACCCAGATGGAGTTATATCCTTGAATATTTCTTGGTAAACCAGTTACAAAGTTCATCGCTATACACTCCCACTTCCATTCTGGAATAGGCAGTGGCTTCAATAATCCAGCCGGTCGCTGATGTTCAGCCTTCACCAGCTGACACGTCAAACATTCAGCTACAAATCTAGCAACATCCCTCTTCATTCCTGGCCACCAGTACAACTGCTGGAGGTCCTTATACATTTTTGTACTTCCGGGATGTACTGAGTATGGAGCTGTATGAGCTTCTTTCAAAAGATCAGCTCTCAAATCATCTACTTGGGGTACCTAGATTCTCCCCATGTATCTAACTACGCCATCTTCTGAAAATTAGAGGTTTCTGCCTCTTTGTTTATCTTGCTTGACCCATTTCTGTAATTGCTCATCTTTCAGCTGACTCTCTCGAATTTGGTTTATCAGATTTGATCTTACTGAGAGGTTTGCTAAAATCATATTACTGCTGCTGGACACTATTTCAAGTTCAAACTTTTCGATATCAGCTGCCAACGGTTTCTGAACAATCAGCTGAGCTAATCCAACAGACTTCCTGCTTAAAGCATCAGCTACCATATTTTCTTTTCCTGGGTGATAGCTGATCGTACAGTCGTAGTCTTTAACCAGCTCCAACCATCTCCTCTGCCTCATATTCAATTCTTTCTGGGTAAAGAAGTATTTCAAACTCTTGTGATCTGTAAATATTTCATACTTATCCCCATAGAGATAATGTCTCCATATCTTAAGGGCAAAGACAACAGCTGCCAGTTCCAAATCATGCGTTGGATAATTCTTTTCATGATCCTTCAGCTGTCTAGATGCTTATGAAATTACTTTACGCTCCTGCATCAGAACAGCTCCTAAACCCATTTTGGATGCGTCTGTATAAATTACAAATTTTCCTTCGTCAGATGGCATGGTTAACACTGGTGCTTTTATCAGCGCTTGCTTCAGCTTGTCAAAACTGTTTTGACATTCAGCTATCCAATTATACTTCACTTTCTTCCTTGTTAACGTAGTCAAAGGAACATCTATCTTAGAGAATCCTTGGATAAATCGCCTATAATATCCGGCTAAACCCAAGAAACTCCTTATCTCTGCAACAGTCTTTGGTATTGGCCAGTCGAGAACAACTTCTACTTTATCTGGGTCGACTTCTATTCCGTCCTTAGAAATAATATGGCCTAAGAACGCTACTTTCTCCAACCAGAACTCACATTTGCTGAATTTAGCAAGCAACTGTTTATCTTTCAAAATCTGGAGAACTGTTCTCAAATGTTGAACATGCTCGCATATGGTCTTAGAATATACTAAGATACATCAATAAATACCACTACGAACTGGTCCAGAAATGGTTGAAAGACTCTATTCATTAAATCCAATAAAGCTGATGGAGCATTCGTAAGTCCAAATGGCATAACTAGAAATTCATAGTGGCCATACCGAGTTCTAAAAGCTGTTTTATAAACATATGCTGCCTTAATCTTTAGCTGATGGTATCCAGACCTTAAGTCGATCTTAGAAAATACTATGGACCCTTTCAGCTGGTCAAACAGATCTTCTATCCTAGGTAATGGATACTTATTCTTAATCGTTAACTTATTCAGCTCTCAGTAATCTATACATAGCCTCATACTTCCATCATTTTTCTTAACAAATAAAACAGGGGCTTCCCAGGGGAAAGTACTTGGTCTGATAAACCCCTTTTCCAACATATCTTGTATCTGTTCTTTCAATTCCTTCATTTCTGATGGAGCTAAATGGTAAGGTGGTCTAGAAACTGGAGCAGCTCCTGGAATTAGATCAATGGAAAATTCCAGCTCTCTGTCAGGTGTTAGTCCCTGGATATATTCTGGAAAAACCTCAGGGAAATCACTTACCACTTCTACATCTGACAACTGGGGTCTACTGGTTATGGTTAAAGATGATAAACTAACCAGAAATCCTACTCCTCCTTTCCTCAAACAACGTTGAGCCTTAAGAGCTGTTATTATTCGAGGAATCTTACAAATATGCTTAGCTTCAAACTTAAAGGAATCTCCTCTAGGTGGATTAATCGCTACTGTTCGTAGCTTAAAATCAATTACTACCCTACTTGGTTAACCAATCCATTCCCAAAATCATATCAAATTCAGGCATTGGCAATATGATTAAATCAGCAGTAATTTGATGCCCTTGAAGTTTAAGCTCTAAACTCTTAAATACATCGTGCGATATCAATTCTTCTCCTGACGGTACTGATACACAGAAACCTACAGGTACCTGGTCAGGCTTTATGGGCAATTTCTTAGCAAATTCAGCAGCTATAAATGAATGAGTGGCTCCTGAATCTATTAAAGCCATGGAAGGTAATTCAGCAATCATAATCTGTGAGGATTGAGAGATTTAGATTAGTGATTAATTGATTTGATTTGGGATTAATCACGTGAATTTTGAGGTTCCTGCTGATTTTGAACGTTGCGTTAATTTTTGGAAATTCAGTCGTAGCGATTTTTGGAGCAAAATGTCAGCAGCAAGTTACTGTAGCTCTTGCTGGTGGATTTTGAATCAGCAGAGATGACGTCAGCGTGACGCAATGAGAGCTGCTGGTTTTAGTTTCGAGTTTGAGGTTGCTGCTGGCAGACGTTGCACTTAGCGCGAGAATGAATGAGGAAGTGACACGTATTAGTCAACATTTTGGAGTGTTGACTATTGGATTCAGCAGTTGCGCTAGTGGAGGACGATCAGCAGATGGTTTGAGGAATTAGTCGCAAGAGCTGTTAATAGATATGATGGCGTAGGCGTGACGTATTCCTTTCTGCTGGCAGTAGATTGCGTTGTGATGGTTGCTGCTGACCAGCAGGCGCGCAAATACTATAATGTGGAGTAGCGGCGTCGTTTGAATTAGTTGAAATGCTGCGTTTTGAGCTTTTCGTTTGAGAGATCAGCTGTTGACAGCAATGTTTACGTATCTAAAGTGACGTCGTTTGGATTAGTTGATGCGTCGACGTTTTGAGTAATTTCACGCGACCAGCAATGGATTGTTTTGGAGCGAGAGCTGTTGCAGCTGGTGAATCGCTACGGCATCGTTTTGATAAGTTGGAATGGTGTCGTTTTGGAGTGTTTTCTTGCGATTG
>KV014403.1:7479-19085 GCA_001598015.1 Dorcoceras hygrometricum | reverse complement strand
CCGAGCTGTGATGGGCTGACGGGCCCCGATGATCACGGACCGATGATTTCCCGGTTGATAGACCGTGGTATAGAGGCGACATGATATGATTTGCCGGTTGTTACACCGGTCTAGCTGACTGATTTCCTTGGTAGCCCTCATGCATTCATAGCATTGATTTGTAGCATGTTGCATGTTTATCTGCTTTGATAGCTCTTCGTACTGAGGCTTGACCTCGTACTTGTTTCCTGCTTTTGTTTTTGTTTGGGTCTGTGTTGCCCATTTGCAGGAGCTTTAGGTAATCAAGCTGGACCGAGTGGAAGTTCAGCTGGTCGATCCCCGCGTCCCTGAGTCCCAGTCTATATATGATATGTATTGAACCGGGGGATGCCCCGTGTTATCATGTATTGGGGATTTGTACTTGATCGAGTTTATGTTGTTACCTGGGTATTGGAGTTTGAGTCAACTCATATTTTAATTATCGCTATTTTGAATGTATGATTTGAAGTTCAAGCTCATTGCATTTGAAAAATTTTTAAGCCATAATTTTAAGCTTCCGTGTCTATGCGTTTTTTATGTGTTAATTGTTAGTAATTAGCACGGGGCCTGACATAATCTCACCCATAACTATTGTCGAGTCTGGGTTGGCTTGATCAGTTGTCATTACAAAGGCTCTGATGGTCACCAGTTGCTTTGATTTTGGACAATATTAAAAAATATTTCCCGGCATTCCACATTTATAGCAGACATTTTGTCCAAGTCTGCATTGTCCAGGATGATTCTTGTGGCACTTAGGACATTTTGGCCTATTATTACCAGTAGGAACAGAGCTAATAGGTTGAATCGGTAGAGGCTTCTGCTCCCGAGGCCTCTGCTGGTTCTTATTTTGTTTCTTGAACGGCCGCTGGTACTTCTGCTGAAAGGCTTGTCTTTTCTGTTGCCTTTCCTCATCAACATCTTTCCAATCCCTTTCAATTTGCAGGGCTCTATCCACTGCTTCTTGATAGGTCATTGGCACAGATAGCCTAACATTCATTTTGAACATAAGCTTCAATCCTTCCACGAAATGACTCAGCTTTTCTTCTGGGTCATTTCTTATTAATGGCACAAAATAGCACCCTCTTTCAAACTTCCGCACATATTCCTGTACGGTTAGACTCCCCTGCTTAAGGGTCAAAAACTCCCTCTTCAATTCAGACCTCTTACCAGCCGTGAAGTATTGCTCAAAGAATACTTGTTTGAAATCTGCCCAAGTGAGATTAATCAAATCTACAGACAATTTGACTCATTCCCACCAAATCATGGCGTCCTCTCTTAACATATAGATAGCGCACCTTGGCCTATCTAAACCAGACATCTGTAGGTATTCAAAGATAACCTCCATTGATTTGATCCAACTCTCTGCCACTAGTGGATCAGTCGTACCACTGAATTATTTTGGCTTTTGTCGTCTGAACTATTCTTGAGGATCATCATTACTTGGTCCTCTGCTGCTGGAAGATTGGCCATTACCTCTATTGTTTTGCTCTACCAGCAGTCTTAACAATTGAGTAATATTAGCATTATTGTCAGTATTGGTTTCTTTTAGAGGAATATTCCTTCTACCTCTTCCTATTCCTGACATTTTATATTCTATAGCCCATAATCCACCACATATATATATCAGAACATGCTAAATAATTTAAAGACAATGCTCTGAAAATAAACTCACAACTTAGAGAACGGGCGATGAACTCTGATTCAGCTGACGGTGCTTGTGTTTATCTCAGGAACGTTGCTCTGATACCATGTTGTGACGCCCGAACCCACGAGAATCACGAATTGGGGTGAATAAAAAGAAGAGTTGAAAGACAATTTGTTATAAGCTGTATTCTTATAACTTAAAAAGAAATTGAAACACAAACACAAAAGCTGACAAACACGTATACACTTGCGCGCCAACTACTGACAAACATTTTTGCGGAAAAACAGATTCTATTATATATATTGCAACTGCGAGTTACAACATCTGAAATTCTGTTTGAATATACAACTATTGTAATTGATCTAATACAGATGCCTAACATACAATACAACATCAGCTATGACACGGAAAATGCTGGCCATTGATAAACACAACACCCAGCAGCTGCTATCAGTTTTCACCTCCTGTTCGCTCCTCAGCTGTCATACCTGCACCATTTTAAAAGCTAATGAGCCTAGGGGCTCAGCAAGTAAAATATGAGTAATAACAATTTCATTTAACGCAGGCAGACATCTGAACATACATAACTGAGTTAAAGGAATCATCAATACATAAACGTTTCATGAACATTTCTTTCTTTCATAAACTTGGAGACAGGGGATAATAGCCCAGATCTCATCATCAATATCATATGAGTAATAACAATTTCATTTAACGCAGGCAGACATCTGAACATACATAACTGAGTTAAAGGAATCATCAATACATAAACGTTTCATGAACATTTCTTTCTTTCATAAACTTGGAGACAGGGGATAATAGCCCAGATCTCATCATCAATATCATTTTCTTTAGATTTATGGCTTAGAAGCTCTCCTTTGGTCCGTGTTGCACTTTGATCAAAATGACTTCCGATATCAGTTTTAGCATATAGCTCATATGAAAGGGCAGCCGACATCTGGACGACTACTCACCCTTCTCCTTCTGACCGTCTATTATCTATGCCATAAACCTTAAAATAACTTTTGTTCCTTTAACATCCTTTCTTTCTTTGAAATCTCCTTAAACATCATCGGGTTCCATCATTTAAACTCTCGCTTCTCATTTTAAAACTTTACTGAGTATCGAATCGACTGCTGAAACTCATCGCTGAAATGAAATCAGTTGTAACAAAATGGAACAGTACTTTGAAATAAAACAGATCTTCATTATTCACGTTTATCGTAAAACAGCTGCAAGAATATTTGTGAATACTTCAAACAGACGTGGCTTGGGATACTGTTTGAATAGTAAACACCTGTAACTATGAAATAGAATTGGTCACTCAGCTGTTAACGAATTGGTTCTGGTCAAACAGATGTCAACGCAACTAAGTTGGTCAACTCAGACGTCAACACTACTTATACAAAGGCTTTCAGGTATTGAACAAACCAACAGCTGAATACATCCTAAAGCAACAGCTAATTACGAACAAATGCAACAGCTGATACGAAACAATGCAACAGCTGATAACTTAATAATACAACAACTGTTTACGAAAACTGATGCAACAGCTGATGAACAAACTAACAGCTGATGAACAAACAACAGCTGATATAAGAAATTCTCGAAACCAAAAGCTGACTTTAAACTTGGTGTTGCAACATCAAAACGACAGCTACGCTATCAGCTGTTATCTATCAAACCAGACTTTATACTGATTCGACTAACAACATCCGATTACATAACGTCCAATTCTGATATTACAAACCACTGAAAGGAAGAACATTCATAAACATTCTCAAATCAAACTCGAATCCTCAGTATTTCAAAAACACCAGTAACTTTCTGGAAAAACTTGGAAGCATAAAAACATCATTTTGAACCCAATCTTTCTTTCCTTCGTTCATGCGTAAATCATTTTAAACATCAACTTCAACATATCTTAAACATACAGGCAAGCAGATCCATAAAATGAATAAAACCAATATATGCTTTAAATGATGTAACAAAAACACCAGTAACTTTCTGGAAAAACTTGGAAGCATAAAAACATCATTTTGAACCCAATCTTTCTTTCCTTCGTTCATGCGTAAATCATTTTAAACATCAACTTCAACATATCTTAAACATACAGGCAAGCAGATCCATAAAATGAATAAAACCAATATATGCTTTAAATGATGTAACAAAGGATCAGCTTTTACTTGCTTTAACAAAGCTTTGCAACCGTGGTTAATTCAGGCAGAATCTTCTCCCTGAGCAATACACGAACTCCTCTGGAAAATATTTTGAAGAAAACTAAAGATTTTCTTTGCAAATGATAATGATCTTGCTTTCAAAACAGCTATTTATATGGAATGGATTAGTGGCAAGGTGCTATGTTTACAAAGCATGACACACTTCAACCAAGTTGTGAAATTTTAGTAAAATTCCCTTCATATCATTTAAATTTGTAAAACACCAAACCTTTTTCAAAAGAAATTATTTGTCCTCCTTAAAGATATTTTCAATCGATTTAAACCTGCTCATGTATCGCTCTTGGAGTCATCTGCTGGAACCAGCCGTGACGCATCTTATATTTCCGAAATCAATGAAATCAGCAAATGTATAACATTTAAAATTGCCATTTCGGCCCATGAATTTAATAAAATGCATAAATATGGTCTTATGGATTTTGGGGTGTTACAAATACGAGGTCAAGCCTCATTAAGAAGAGCCATCTAAAACAGCAAATCATGCAACATGCTATAAATCAATGCTATGAAATGCATGAGGCTATCAAGGAATCGGTAATCAAGACCAGTGTATCAACTGGAAAATCAACTCAAGTCGAGCCTCTATACCCACACAGTATATCAACCGGGGAAATCATCGGTCCGTGATCTTCAGGGCCCGTCAGCCCATCACAGCTCGGTGGTAGACACTCGAATCCGGAAGTCACCACTCCGATGATAGCGTTGGACTTGTCAGGCACGACACATCTGTCGGCCAGTCACAACATGGCTCTCAATCAGGTCATCAATCAATCAATATGGCTCAAGATGCATGCATGAATGCCATTCAATAATCAATTCTAAATGCATACAATAACAATACGTGAAAACAGAACATCAATAACCAAATCAGGTAAAATCTGTTCACGTAATTCAGCCATCAATTCACACGAAATATAGCCATGTCCATGCTCAAAGCTGTTAGAGCTGCTCAATTCGTACCTCAAACCTCACAATCTACCTCAACAGATTCGAACAGGGCATGGCAAAACTCACGGCCTGAGAAAGCAGATTTCTCCTGGTTCGAAATTCACGGCAAAAGGCTTCAAGGAGCTGAAATCCAGAAGCGCACAACAACAAAAAAACGCTCGGTCAGATTCCAGAAATCTTCAAACACCAGCAGCTTCGCGTTTCCTTTCCAATGCTGATTCAGGGTCTCAAATGGGTAGTAATCGAAAGATCTAGACAAGGAGAATACAGCGCCACCAAAATCGTCCAAAACGAAGGCTGAAATCGACAGAAATCGAGGGAAGAAATGTTCGGGTGAATAGTAGCTAAAATGAGGGTTTCAAGAATTTCGGGGAAAAACAGAGGAATATCAGTGTCTCCAATATACTAAGTGTTGTCCACACTTATTTAAATTCCTCAATACAATAGCTACTGAACGAGTCAAACACCGACAAAAACAGATTCCTGCAACAAATCCTAGCGCCAAACGGATTCCTCAAACAGCGCTTAAAACCCATCAGATTTCATAGCGCTAATGCTTACACTCGCGCGCTAGCCAAACGACACCGTACGCGTGACATCTGAAATGCACCAGCGTTACATACATCAGATCCCACCGCTAGCGCAAGTCGAAACTTGCTAAGCGCTAACTAATCAAAACGACAGTGTATCAGGCTTCTCGCCAACTAACTCAAAACGGCGTTGTATATGAGACATCTGGAACCAACACACAAACACTTGCGCACAACTAATCAGATCTCTCTAAGAGCTATGCTAAACACAAGAGTAAAACGAAGTCGCATCGCTCAAAACAGATCTCTCTCAAACAAACAACGCTAGCAGCAGTCAAATCCACCATGTTGACCAACACGTGGCACCCTCTCTCGCCCAGGCATTTACGCTACCAGATTTCATCTTCCCACGAGACATCCGCACAACTAATCAGATCTCTCTAAGAGCTATGCTAAACACAAGAGTAAAACGAAGTCGCATCGCTCAAAACAGATCTCTCTCAAACAAACAACGCTAGCAGCAGTCAAATCCACCATGTTGACCAACACGTGGCACCCTCTCTCGCCCAGGCATTTACGCTACCAGATTTCATCTTCCCACGAGACATCTGAACTGCGAAACGACGGCGTAGCGCTTCTAGCGCCAAACGCTACCATCAGATCTCTCTCTCCCTGGCAGATCTCTCACTCCACCAGACTTCACCAAAACGACAGCGTTACACTAATTTTCGCGGCAACTCACGTAACGCTTGAGGAATCAGATTTCTATCGAAATTTCGCCAATTCAACTCCCAAACTCGCACAGATTTCACTCGATAATTCCTGCGACTAAAATCTAAAATGTTCCAAGAGAGATCTGAAATTCTCACAGATTTCACCAAAATCTCAAATCTGAAATCTGAAAATTCGAAAATTCTAAATTCAAATTTCTCAATCCTCACATTCTCCCCACCTTAAGAGATTTCGTCCTCGAAATCAAAGGTAAACTCAGGGAAGAAGAATTAAATCATTCAAATCAAACACAATCATCTAATCAAACTCGAAGCAAAGAATCAGAATTTACCTGGAATTCACACTGTCAGTGCTCACAGATGAGGCCAGTCTTGTCTCATCTTCTCCTCAACCTCCCAGGTACTTCTTCTCGGCCATGATTACTCCATTGTACCATCACCAACGGAATTACCTTGTTCCTCAACTGCTTCTCCTTCCTATCCAGAATCTGCACTGGATATTCCACATAGCTCAAGGCAGAATCCAGCTCAACTTCGTCGGTTCTCAAAACATGGGAAGGATCTGGCTCATATTTTCTCAACATTGACACATGAAAACGTCATGTATCGCTGCTAACTCGTCAGGCAGCCTCAACCTACAAGCCAACTGTCCAATCCGCTCAACAATCTCAAAGGGGCCAACAATCTAGGGGCCAATTTGCCTTTAAATCTGAATCTTATCACGCTCTTGAAAGGAGAAATCTTGAGAAACACTCGGTCGCCAACCTCGAATTCCAAAGGTCTACGTCTTCTATTAGCATAGCTAGAGAAACGGTCTTGAGCAGCTTTCATTCTACTCCGAATCAAATCAATCTGATCTTTCATGTGTTGTACAAATTCAGGGGTAGAAAGCTGTTTCTCACCAACTTCTTCCCAACAGATCGGAGATCTGCACTTGCGACCATACAAAGCTTCAAACGGAGCCATCCCGATAGTCACTTGGTAGCTGTTGTTATACGAAAATTCAACCAAGGACAAGGAATCCTGCCAGCCACCATTGAAATCCATCACCACTGCACGCAGAATATCTTCTAAAGTCTGAATGGTCCGCTCAGACTGACCATCTGTCTGTGGGTGATAGGCTGTACTCATAGCCAATCTCGAACCCATTACTGCCTGCAAGCTCTTCCAAAATCGAGATGTGAATCTTGGATCTCTATCGGACACTATCGAAACAGGCACTCCATTCACTCTAACCACATGGTCGACATACAAATTCGTCATTTTCTTCATCGAACACCTCACATAATAGGGAATGAAATGGTCCGACTTCGAAAGTCTATCAATCATCACCCAAATCGCATCGCATCCCCTACTCGATCGAGGTAAATGAGTCACAAAATCCATGGCGATGTGATCCCAATTACATTGGGGCACCTCTAAACTCTGTAACAATCCACCAGGTATCATCCTCTCCGCCTTGACCTGCTGGCAATTCAAACACTTAGCAACAAAACTAGAAATGTCGCTCTTCATACCTGCCCACCAGTAGTGAGACTTCAAGGCATGGTACATCTTCCTCTCGCCCGGATGCACACTGTACCGACTACAATGCGATTCATTCACGATAGTTTCTTTCAAGTCGATTAAGTTCGGAACCACCAATCTCCCTCGAAATCTCAGACACCCATCAGAAGCAACAGAAAAATCATCAGACTGACCAATTCGGGCTTTAATCCTCAACTCATGGATATAGGGATCAGCCCTCTGCGCTTCCCTAAGCCACTCACAATCTGCGGTTCAACCCGAATCGAAGAAACCAAGAAGTACTGATCACCCGGCTGAAATATCCAACCAGAAGTACTCAACTGCTCGTAGACTCTCGAGACACTCAAAGATGCTAACATATCAGGATGGGCTTTCCTACTCAAAGCATTGGCTACTAAGTTCATCCGCCCAGGCTGATACTGAATCTCGCAATTGAAATCCTTGAGCAACTCCATCCAACGATGTTGCCTCATATTCAAATCTGACTGCGTGAAGATATACTTCAAGCTCTTGTGGTCGGTGTACACCACAAATTCTTCACCATATAGATAGTTCCGCCAAATCTTCAAGGCAAACACTATCGCAGCCAATTCCAAATCATGGACGGGGTACCTCGTCTCGTGAGGCTTCAACTGTCGAGACGCATACGCAATCACGTACCCGTTCTGCATCAGCACACATCCCAATCCATTCAGAGAAGCATCAGAGCATACAACAAATCCTCCAGAACCCGAAGGCAAGGCCAAAACAGGAGCAGTAGTCAACTTCTCCTTCAGCATCTGAAAACTAGACTCGCACTCGTCAGTCCAAACAAACTTCCTATCCTTCTGAGTCAACTGAGTCATAGGCCTGGCTATCGAGGAGAACTTCTCGATGAAACGTCTGTAATAGCCAGCCAATCCCAAGAAACTACGGATCTCGGAAACATTCCTAGGTCTCTCCTAGTTAAGAACTGCTTCGACCTTATCGGGTCCATCAAAATTCCTTGCGCTGAAATAACATGACCCAAAAAGATAATTCTATCAAGCCAAAATTCACACTTACTGAACTTGGCGTACAACTGCGAGTCTCTCAATATTTGCAACACCAATCTGAGATGCTCCTTATGCTCTCTCAAACTCCTCGAATACACCAAGATGTCATCTATGAATACAATCAAGAACCGATCGATGTACTCACTGAAGACGCGATTCATCAAGTCCATGAAAATAGCTGGGGCATTCGTCAACCCAAACGGCATCACAAGAAACTCATAATGCCCATATCTCGTCCGAAAAGATGTCTTCACCACATCAGCGTCTCTAATCCGCAACTGATGATAGCCAGAGCACAAATCAATCTTCGAGTCCGCCACCGATCCTTGAAACTGATCGAACAAGTCATAAATCCTCGGCAAAGGATACTTGTTCTTCATGGTCTCTTTGTTCAACTGTCTAAAATCAACACACATCCTCATAGATCCATCCTTCTTCTTCACAAAAAGAATCGGAGCTCCCCAAGGCGACATACTCGGTCTGATGAAGCCTTTCTCCAGAAGGTCTCTCAACTGTTCCTTGAGTTCCATCAACTCTGCTGGCGCCAACCGATACGGAGCTCTAGAAATCGGGGTTGTACCGGGCACCAACTCGATACTAAAGTCGATCTCACGCCTCGGAGGGAATCCAGGAATCTCATCCAGAAACACGTTGGGGAACTCTCGAACGATCGGAATGTCGCTCAACTCCAAACGTGACTCTTGGGAAATGTCAAACGCATAGATCATAAATCTAGCATTATCCAGCGATAACAGGCTAAACATCTCCATGGCAGACACCAATGGAATCTTCGACCTCGATTCCGTGCCGTAGAAATCCCACTTCTCACCCGAATCGGGGAGAAATCTCATCACACCATGGAAACAATCAACAGTAGCCTTATAGCTAGACAATACATCCATTCCCAAGATGCAATCAAAAATCCCTCATCTCCAAGACAATCAGATTCGCCACTAGCACATTCTGATCAAATCGAATTACACTATCCACCACGATCTCACGGGACTCACCCACACACCAGCAGGAGTAGATACAGATATGACATCACGCAGTGGGGTAACTCTCAACCCACACTCATGCACAAACCATGCAGAAACATAGGAGTGTGACGCTCCTGTATCAATTAAAACTCTCGCAGGAAAATCAAAGATAGAACATATAACTGCGATAAACATACCAGGTGTCTCCTCAGCCTGCTCCCCCGACAAGGCATTCACCCAGGCCTGCTGTGGTATCTGAAACTGAGGTCTAGAAGATCCTCCAAACCTAGACGATTCATGGGGTTGAAATCCAGATCGCTGGGTCGGAACAGGAAACTGCGGTCTCTGTGAAGAACCACCAGCCGAACCCTACTGCGAAGGAACCGAAGTCTGTCCCCTCAACAAAGGACACACTCTAACATAGTGTCTAGGCTGTCAGCAGTTACGGAAAGACCCCTGAACTCCACGACACTGTGAAGTTGGATGCTTCCCCCGCACTGTCCACAAGACATACTGCCAGAACCACTGCTACCAGAACTCACAGAACCCGAGGAACTCGAATTCTCCTTCTTCTTGAACTGCTTCCCTCGAGGTCTAAACTGTTGGCGATTCGATTGCTGTGACCCTTTAGGAGATTGGAACGATTGCGACATACTCTGCATTGGCTGAAAAGCACGTCCAGACGTCGGCTGAACCGGAGCCTCTGCCTCCAACAAACTCTCCTCAATGTCTACCGCTCTATTCACAGCGTCAACATAGGTCGTAGGAGAACCAAACAACACTATCCGGAACAGGTCAGGCCTCAATCCCTTCATGAACTTGTTCCTCTTCGTCCTCTCCTGGTTGGCTACACGGGGGACGTACATCAAAAGCGAAGAGAGCCTCGGGCATACTCAGCTACTCTCATGTTCCCTTGCTTCAGATTATCAAACTCCTGCTCGCGACTGTTGTTGTAGGACTCCGGGGTATACTCCTGTTGGAACGCGACACAGAATCTCTCCCAAGTAATCATAGCCCCACTCTCACGTAAGATACGGGAAGTACCTCTCCACCAGCACTGCGCATTATCCCTCAATTGCAACACCGCTAGCTGTAATATCTTCTCAGGAGTGTACTCCAAAGTATCAAATAGCTCCTCCATCTGCGATAGCCAACTCTCGGCCAACGCACCACCCTCAACAGCAGCAAAAGTCGGAGGGTTCGTCCGCTGGAACCTAGCTAAGACTAGCTCCATCTCTCCTATCTGTCTCGTAACATCCTCAACCTGCTGATTGCCCTCATCATTATCCGAGGCCCTAGATGTCAGGCCCCGTGCTAATTACTAACAATTAACACAAAATACGCGCATAAACACGGAAGCTTAAAATCAGGGTTTAAAAATTTTTTGAAATACAATGGGCCTGAACACAAATCATACATTCAAAATATCAATAATCAAAATATGAGTTGACTCAAACTCATACTCAACAGGTAACAACATAAAATCCAATCAAATACAGATCCCCAATACATGATAACACGGGGCATCCCCCGGATCAATACATATCATACATATATAACTGGGACTCAAGGATGCAGGGATCTATCAGCTGAACTTCCACTCTGTCCAGCTTGGTTACCTGTATTACCTGCAAGTGGGCAACACAGACCCAAACAAAACAAAAGCAGGAAACAAGTACGAGGTCAAGCCTCAGTACGAAGAGCTATCAAACAGCTACGCATGCAACATGCTAACAATCAATGCTATGAAATGCATGTGGCTGCCAAAGGAAATCGGTCAACTAGGCCAGTGTATCAACCGGCAAATCATATCAAGTCGCCTCAATACCACGGTCTATCAACCGGGAAATCATCGGTCCGTGATCATCGGGGCCCGTCAGCCCATCACAGCTCGGCGGTAGACGCTCGCATCTGGCAGTCACCACTCCGATGATAGCGTTGGACTGGTGCACAACA
>KV014402.1:49548-62188 GCA_001598015.1 Dorcoceras hygrometricum | reverse complement strand
CGAAATTTCCACACGGATACTCAGCTCAATGTGTTGAGCACGAGAAGAGGATTTCGGGAAGTGCGACTTCCTAAAAGTCAACAGGGGTCAAACCGGGATTTGACTCTGTTGAGGGGCAAAACGGTCATTTTGCTATTTGGGGTTTGATGATCTGAAAAATTGTTTTCACGTCATAACATTCAGTTTTGGAAACTGAGTCGATCGGTCCGATCTGATCGGCGATCGGAGCTACGATGAAGTTGCAGCGATAGATATCGTCATTTGGACCCGGGCCCGTTGGACCGGCCCAAGTCTACCTTAAGTCTATTTAATGATGATTATTGGACTTAATGTTAACACACTTGATAATTGACTCAAAATCTATCAACCCTAACCCTAAGCAAACCGCCGCCACCCTTCTCTTCTCTCGCCGCCGCCGTGCGCCCCGCCGTCGCCGCCACTTCGCCGGAATTTGTTCCGGCCTAGTTTTTCGAGGAGAATCCGATCGTGCTGATCTCGTCAGGACTTCTAGTGCAGTCTGATGAAGGAATCTCGGATCCAGTCGTGGACCGGATTGGCGTATCTACCGCAATCTACCGAGAAGCGCCGGGTTCTTGAAACACCGGTTGGAGCCAGGCACAAGTGCCAGCGAGGTAACACGCTAAACATCCTATGAATGTCGTAGAATGTAGATTTGTTTATCGTATTGATCGCCTCCCGGTTCTATAATTTTTGTTCTTCCGCTGCCTGACCGGGGGGCGGATCCGGATCCACCAACAGATTCATATATATGGTCCTATGGATTTTGGGGCATTGCATCTCTGGTCTGTGTTGGCCTTTGCAGGATCTTTAGGTAATCCAGTTGGACCAAGTGGAGCGTCGGCTGGTAGATTCCCATTTATTTTGAGTCCCAATTATATATTATGTTTTGAATAAATTAACCAGGGGATATGCCCTGTGTGATTAATGTATTGGGGATCCGTATTTGATGCATATTTGATTTGTTTGTATGTATGATGTTGTTATATGGATTTTCGAATTAAAATCCTTATTTTGACTATGAATGTATTTTGATATGATATTTTGGATCAGGCCCAAAACAATAAAAAATTAGCCCCGCGTTTGTGATTAATTTAGTAATTAATCTATGTATTTATGCACCGGGCCTAACACTTTGGTATCAGAGCTTAAATTGGGATAAGCTCGATTATTTTGCATCACATTTGAGTCTAGGCACAGGGTTTGAGCCTTTGTTTATGATTGACTCTGTGACTTATGTGATTGTTTTATCTGCATCGTCGGGATAGACAGACAGAGGTAGAAGATGTGACTCGACAGATTGGCGAGATGGAACTAGTGTTGGCTAGGTTCCAGAGGACGAATCCTCCTACGTTCACTGGCGCCGAGGGTGGTTTGATGGCTGAGGGCTAGTTGGAACATATGGAGGAGTTGTTCGATGCGGTAGAGTATTCTCAGGAGAGGAGAGTGAAGTTGGCCATTTTGCGGTTGATGGAGAATGCTCAACCCTGGTGGAAAGGTACTTCCCGAGTCATGAGAGAGAGTGGGTCTTTGATTTCTTGGGAGAACTTTTGTGCAGCTTTTCGTCAGGAGTATACCCCTGAGTCCTACTACAATAATCGTGAGAGGGAGTTTGATAATCTGAAGCAAGGGACATGAGAGTTGCTGAGTATGCTAGACAGTTTTCTTCGCTTCTGTCGTATGTTCCCCATGTTTCTAACCAGGAGAGGATGAAGTGGAACGAGTTTCTAAGAGGGTTGAGGCCTGATTTGTTCCTTATGGTGTTGGCTGGTTCTCCTGCGACTTATGCCGAGGCAGTTGATAGGGCGGTGGACATTGAGGAGAGTCTTATGGAAGTGCAGAATCAGGTTCAGCTGACAGCTGGATGCATCTGAAGCAAGGGACATGAGAGTTGCTGAGTATGCTAGACAGTTTTCTTCGCTTCTGTCGTATGTTCCCCATGTTTCTAACCAGGAGAGGACGAAGTGGAACGAGTTTCTAAGAGGGTTGAGGCCTGATTTGTTCCTTATGGTGTTGGCTGGTTCTCCTGCGACTTATGCCGAGGCAGTTGATAGGGCGGTGGACATTGAGGAGAGTCTTATGGAAGTGCAGAATCAGGTTCAGCTGACAGCTGGATGCATCTTTCAACCTGTGCTAGAGGTGACACAACCATTTCAGCCTCCTCAGGTGTCGCAGCAGTCAAATCGCCAGAGGTTCAAGCCTTGAGGGAAGCAGTTTAAGAGATGGTCGAATTCGTGTTCGTCTGGTTCAGTTAGCTCTATTGGTAGTGGCTCCGGAGGAGTATTGTGTGATCAGTGCAGAGGTGACTTCACAGTGCCGTGTTGTTCAAGGTCTTTGTCATAGGTGTGGGCAGCCTGGACATTTCGCTAGAGTGCCCTACGATGGGTGGACATCCCTTGATTCAGTCGCAACAAGGTTCTGTTGGTGGTTCTTCACAGAGATAGAAACATTTTTGTTCAGTTCCAACGATCAGGATTCCAACCACGAGAACCATCTAGGTTTGGAGGATATTCTAGACCTCAGTTTTCGGGACCACATCAAGCTCAGGTGAATGCCTTGACGAGAGAGCAAGCTGATGATATGCCTGGGAGAGTTATTGTAGGTACTTGTGCTATCTTTGATTTTTCTGCACGAGTTTTGTTTGATACAGGAGCATCACACTCTTTTATATCTTGTTTGTGTATGAGTGTGGGTTGAGATCTTCCCCACTGTGTGATGTTGTCTATTTATATAACCCTACTGGCGCGAGTTTGTTGTCCCGTGAGGTGGTTTTGGATTGTGTTATTAGATTTGATGAGAATGTTTTGGTGACGAATTTGATTGCCTTGGAGATTAGAGATTTTGATTGCATCTTGGGTATGAATGTGTTGTCGATGTATAGAGCGACGATTGATTGTTTCCATGGTGTGATGAGGTTTAGACCTCAAATTGGAGAGAAATGGGATTTCTGTGGTGCTGATTCGTGATCTAAGATTCCATTAGTGTCTGCCATGGAGATGTTTAGCCTGTTGTCGCTAGAGAATTCAGGGTTTATGATTTATGCCTTGGATGTTTCCCACGAACCGCGGATAGAGTTGAGTGATGTACCGATTGCTCGAGAGTTCCCAGATGTTTTTTCGGATGAGATTACTGGATTCCCTTCGAGACGAGAGATCGACTTCTGCATAGAGTTGGTGCCAGTAACTGCCTCGATTTCGAGAGCTCCGTCTTGGTTGGCGCCAGCTGAGTTGAAGGAACTTAAAGAGCAATTGCGTGACCTTTTGGAGAAAGGTTTCATTAAACCGAGTATGTATCCTTGGGGGTGCTTCGATTCTCTTCGTGAAGAAGAAGGATGCATCTATGAGGATGTGTATGGATTTTCGGCAGCTGAATAAAGCGACGATCAAGAACAAGTATCCGTTGCCGAGAATCGATGATATGTTGGACCAACTGCAAGGATCAGTAGTATACTCCAAGATTGATTTGCGATCTCGTTATCATCAGTTGCGCATTAGAGACGCTGATGTGGCGAAGACGGCTCTCAGGACTAGATACAGGAATTATGAGTTTCTTGTGATGCCGTTTGGGTTGACGAATGCTCATGTTGTCTTCATGGATTTGATGAATCGCGTGTTTAGTGAGTATATCGATCGTTTTGTGATTGTCTTCATAGATGACATCCTAGTGTAATCGAGAAGCTATAGAGAGCATAAAAGAGCACTTGAGGTTGGTGTTGCAGAAACTGAGAGACTCACAGCTCTATGCGAGTTCAGCAAGGCAACTTTTGGTAGGTAGGATGTGACTGATAACTTGAATGATAATTTAAAAATATCAGTGGGATATTTAATATTTGAGATTTATAGGCTTTTGTTTGGTTCGATTTTAAATAGATGGATTAAAATCTGATTCAGTTAGTAATTTACCAAATTATCCTTTTAACATAAATCGTTTGGTTCATTGGATAGGATAATTATAGGAATGATAACTTCAGTGATAAGACAAAAATATATAATATATTGTGATATTTTATATTTTGTTTGGTATGATTTTTATGAATATTATAATTTGTTTAATTTGTCATATTACGACCAAAATATCCCCATTTCTTAATCCAATTTTCTCTTGTCAAAACACAAAATTTCTTCTAAAAAGTGGCTAAAATTTTACGCTTTCGGTCTGACGAAGAAAACATAATTTTAAAATACCACAATACATCAAAATATCACTGTTTAATAAAAACATGCAAGGCTAAAAGCCATACTATCACATCTAACATACACTATAGTGCATTTAAGGTCTTTATCCAACAATTGTAATCATAATAATGAAGATAAAGAATGCCATAAAAGAATGCGAATTTCATAAATAAAAATTGTTTTACATAGAGTCAATAAGAACCCACACGCCACAAGTTGGCTAGTTGGGCACCTAATCTAACAGTTGTAATTATAGAAAATGGTGTAAATTATTTCAAAGATTTAATTCCTACAAAGTCGTACCTTTTTTGAAAAACCATTTTCATGAGTTGGGGCTGTTGTCGGTTGGATCTGCGAATACATATATAAAACAAATGAGTTTTGTTATATTGATGGGCAATTTGGTCATATTGGTTCACTATCCTTGCCACTGTTTAGTAATCACTTGGGTGGGAAAGGGATACACTATCGGCGGAATTCAGTCTTATTTTCATGGGACGAAGGATATCATGTTGGGCTAAAATGAGACAAACATGGGCTACACATCTTATCCAATTGTTATCACTTATACCAAACACTCCCTAAGTGTGAAATTTGATTGGATAAGGTCATATTTTTGGGTCATATCATATCTGCACAAGGTATTTCGATGGATCCTAGTAAGGTCGAAGCAGTTCTTAACTGGGAACGACCTAAGAATGTTTCTGAGATCCGTAGTTTCTTAGGTTTGGCTGGCTATTACAGACGTTTTATTGAGGGTATTTCTTCGATAGTCAGGCCGATGATGCAGTTGACCCAGAAGGATAGGAGATTTCTGTGGGCAGAGTGTGAGTCGTGTTTTCTATTTCTTAAGGAGAAGTTGACTACTGCTCCTGTGTTGGCTTTGCCATCGGGTTCTGAAGGTTTTGTAGTATGCTCTGATACCTCTCTGAATGATTTGGGTTGTGTATTGATGTAGAACGGGCGTGTGATAGCCTATGCGTCTCGACAGTTGAAATACCATGAGACGAGATACCCCGTTCATGATCTAGAGTTGGCTGCGATTGTTCTTGCCTTGAAGATTTGATGTCACTATTTGTATGGAGAGCAATTTGTGGTTTACACGGACCACAAGAGTTTGAAGTATATCTTCACTCAGTCAGATTTTGAATATGAGGCAACTACAAGAGTTTGGATGGAGTTGCTCAAATATTTTGACTGTGAGATTCAATGTAAGCCTGGGCGGATGAACTTAGTGGCAGATGCTTTGAGTAGGAAAGCCCAACCTGTGATGTTGACGTCGATGAGTATATCCAAAGTCCATGAGTATTTGGGAACTTCTGGATGGCGTTTTCAGCCAGATGATCAGTACTTCGTGGTTTCTTATTTTCAGGTCAAAACGCAGATTGTAGCAGACATTAGAGCAGCGCGGAGAACTGACCCTTATATTCATGAGATGAATATTAAAGCCGAGAATGGTCAGTCGGAAGATTTTGCTGTTGCTTCTAATGGATGTCTAAGATTTCGTGGTAGATTGGTTTTTCCAAATTTGATCGATCTGAAATAAGCCATCTTAAATGATTCCCATTGTAGTCGTTATAGTGTGCATCCGGGTGTGAAGAAGATGTACCATGCCTTGAAGTCACAGTGCTGATGGGAAGGCATGAGGAATGATAGTTTCTGGATTTGAGTTCGATGTTTGAATTGCCAACAGGTCAAGGCCGAGAAAATGAGACCTGGTGGATTGCTACAGAGTTTAGAAGTGCCTCAATGGAATTCGGGAGCACATCCCATGGATTTTGTGACTCACTTGCCTCGATCGAATAGGGGATGTGATGCGATTTGGGTGGTTGTTGACAGGCTTTCGAAGTCAGCCCATTTCATTCTCTATGATGTAAGATGTTCCATGAAGAAGATGGCGAGACTGTACATTGACCATGTGGTTAGATTGCATGGAGTGCCGATTTCGATAGTGTCTGATAGAGATCAACGATTCACTTCCCGATTTTGGAAGATCTTGCAAGTAGCGATGGGTTCGATATTGGATACGAGTACAGCTTATCACCCTCAGACAGATGGCCAATCAAAGAGGACCATCTAGACTTTGGAAGATATGCTGCGAGCCGTGGTGATGGATTTTCGTGGTAGCTGGCAGGACTCTTTGTCCTTGTTCGAATTTTTGTATAAAAATAGTTACCAAGTAACTATCAGGATGACCCCATTTGAAGCGTTGTATGGTCGAAAGTGTTGATCACCGATCTACTGGGAAGATATTGGTGAGAAACAGTTGTCTGCTACTGAATTTGTGCAACATATGAAGGATCAGGTTGAGCTGATTCGAAGTAGACTGAAGGCTGGACAAGATCATCATGCTAGCTATGATAACAAGAGACGCAGACCTTTAGAGTTTGAGGTTGGCGATCGAGTGTTTTTGAAGGTTTCTCCTTTCAAGAGCGTGATGAGATTCAGACTTAAGGGTAAATTGGCTCCTAGATTTGTTGGTCCCTTTGAGATTGTTGAGAGGATTGGATCCTTGGCTTATCGATTGCAGCTACCTGATGAGTTAGCAGCGATGTATGATGTGTTTCATGTGTCAATGTTGAGGAAATATGAGCTAGATCCGTCACATGTGCTAAGGACTGATGAAGTAGAGCTGGATCAGACCCTGAGTTACGTTGAATATCCAGTGCAGATTCTGGATAGGAAGGAGAAGAAGTTGAGAAATAAGATTATACCGTTGGTTATGGTCCAATGGAGCAAGCATGGTAGAGAAGAATCTACCTCGAAGTTGAAGAAATTATGAGACATGAGTGGCCTCATCTGTTTGAGCATTTGCAGTAGTATTCCAGGTAATTTTCTTGTTTTAGTTTTGGTGATTTTCTGGTGTTTTCTTCAGTTATGATCTGTAGTTCTGAGTTTATTTCGAGGACTAAATCCATTTCTAGTTGGGGAGAGTGTAAGGACTAGAAAATTTTTAATTTGTGGTTAATTAGTTAATCAGATCTGGATGAGGATTAACCAAGAGAGGCGTTAACCATCGGGTTTTCAGATTTGAAGGAATTTGTTAATCTGTTGGTGATATTCGGATTTGATGTAGAACAGATCAGATGTGAGTTTTTTGTCTATCGGGTGGCTTGGAACAGATTCGAGTTGTGCAATCAGATTTGAGTAGATCGTATTCGAGTATGATCTATTTTGTGTATCGCGTTTGATTTGAGTGTCTGTCGGGAATAGGTATCGGTAGATAACATATTTGAGCTGTTCTAGAGACTCTGAGCTGAGGGAACAGATGTGAATAGTTGAACCAAGAGCGGGAAGTAATGCAACGTCATATCGTGTTACCAAATTTGATGCTAGTTGAGTGAAGTCTGTTCAGCGAGTGTGAGTAGATGTACGCGTCGACTTGGGGAAGTTACATGTTGGTCAATGGTACTGTGTGTACCGGTCCGGTTCATGAGTTTGGTGTAGACCTTGCGGTTTAAGGTTTTCAGATTCGACCAAATATGGATGTATGCGAGCGGGTCTATCTGTATGTGTGTATCTGTTTGTTTTGAACAGGACTCCTACGCAACGTCGTTTGGTGATCGCGCGCTAGTATAGCGTAAAGAAGTCAGATCTGAGTTAGCGCTAAGATCTGATGTAGCGCTAAGATCTGAGTGCTGGTACAACTTTGACCTGAGTAGTTGACTTTCACTGTAGCGTTTACTGGAAGATTTATATATACCAGTGTTGATCAACACTTAGAGAAATTGAGAACCGATATTTCTTATCTTCTTCCCGAGAAACTTTCCCCTTACTGTTCACTCGAACCCTATTTCGTGAGATTGCCGTTGATTTACGCCGCCATTTGAAGCAAGGCTGGTGGCGCTGAGTTCGTCTTTGCTAGGCCTTTTGATTTATACCAGTTTGGAGCTTTAGATCGGTGTGTTGAGGGAGCGTGAAGTGGTTGCAGTGTCCGAACACTGTTGATAATTACAACAGATAGTTCTTCCGTTCCTTTAGCCCTTTCGAGTAAGTGATTTCTTCTCGTTCTAAGCTTTGATTAGAGCTGGTTGGTCCTACGTAGTGTATTTGAGAATGGTTTGAGCTTCTCGACCATAGGCCGTAAGATGCATGAGCTTTGATTTGAGCTGATTTGTGAAATATCTTGACAGCTTTGAGCTTTCGAGCAGTTCCTGTTGTGTTTCACCGTGAGGTGGTGAAGAAAAGGAGTGAACAGGCTATTGGTGCTGAGTATAAGTGAGATCTATCAAGGTAAAAGCTGTTTGGAGGTACGGATTTGAGCTTATTTAAACATCTTTGGCATAAGCATGAGAATATTTCCAGTGTGATGCGAATGCTGTGAATGAGTGTTGACGTGAATAGATTTTCCTGACTTTGGTATGATTATCTGTCTCCTTTACGTCTGATCATGTATGTTGGAGCTGATATTTTCTTGCATTCATGCATACATATTGATCCTTGTTTTCATTGATTCCCAAATTTGGAATGCGTTGTGATCAGCCGGCTGAGTTGTCGCGCCTGAAAGGTCCAACGTTATCTTTGATTGTGGTGGCCGGCTGAGTTGTCGCGCCTGAATACCACTGAACTGTGATGGTCGGCTGAATTGTCATACCTGAATATCACAGATTGATTATTATCACCCTGATTGGCTTTGCGAGATGTTGAAGCTCCACTGGTATTTGGATTGCCAGCTGAGTTTTGGCCTTGATTACCGATGTTCTTTGGTACCTTCATGCATACCATAGGGACTTGAAATATTGCATGTTTTATGAATTGCTATTTTATGAGTGCTCTTCGTACTGAGTTTTGACCTCGTTTTATTTTACCGTATTTGGGCTGCTTTTGTCTGTGTTGTCCTTTGAAGGATCTTTCAGGTAATGCACTTGGACAGAGTGGAGCGTCGGCTGGTAGATCCCCATTTTGATTTTGACTCTATATATTATGTTTTGAATAAATGAACTAGAGGATGCCCTGTGTGATTAATGTATTGGGGATCTGTATTTGATGCATACTTGAGTTGTTTGTATGTCTGATGTTGTTATATGGATTTTCGAAGTAAAATCCTTTTTTTGACTATGAATGTATTTTGAGATGATATTTTGGAACATGCCCAAAATAGAATATTTTTAGCCCATATTTTTATATTTCCGTGCGTTTGTGATTAATTGAGTAATTAATCTATGTATTTGAGCACCTGGCCTGACACTTCAATACCTCGGGTTTTATTTTAAAAGAACATGCCTTTATCGTTTCATATGTCATTCATGATGCTTGCATTTCATAAAATCACGCAATTTAAAATCTTAGCCCGTCAATATATATTTCATTCCTTCATCTAAAACATTATCATACATAGAATACTAAATATATAATTAAATATATATTCACGGGCTTCTACATTTTTTACTCAGGGACTGGTTCACGAGCCTGGCCCACTACTTCTAAGCCCAAAAGAACACAACTTAACTTAAAATTGGAACTTGGACTAATACTTGACTTGGGCCATAACATAAAATTAACTTTTAAAATTCCTAAAATCCTCAATTTTGACTTTTGAAAACACCAAAGACTGATTTTGACTAATTAAAGCTCCAATGACCAATTTTGACTAACTTAAAATCCCATGGCCAATTTTGAGTTAATTAAAATCCCAAAGACCCCAAATTTGACTTTAAAACATAAAATAAAGTATTAGGTCCAAATAAATTAAATGTTTGACTAAAATATTTGACTTTAAAAGATTTGACCAAAAATCGTAAAATTGGACCTTAAACTCTAAAATTAAAATAACCAGTCCAGAATTAAAATAACTCGGACAAATTTAAAACTTTTTGACTCGAAACTCGACTAATCGACTCGATCCAACCGAACCACCCAGTTAGATTGAACCGCCCGGTCCATGCTCACGCCTCTACCCTAGCGCACGTCGCCTTCCCCCCATGGCGACACGTCGACTTTTCTCCTTTCGTTCTCCCTTCTATGGCCCGCCCTGGCCGGAGCCCCGCCGGTTGGACCACCCCCAGGTCTAGCCAGTTCCACTGGACCCAAGCACAGCCCCAGTCGCAAGCCACAGCACACGCACGAGGCTTGAGGAGCGCACGTCTCGCTCACGGCGCATGGGCGACGCACCGGCCGTGGGTTGGTACTTGGTTTAGTCGATATCTCACACTCATGGACCACCTATAGACCTCCCTAGGACCACCTTGAACCACCTATATATGAGCCATAGTCCCATGAACAGCCCCTTAGCCGAAGAAACACAAGAACCGATCAAAACTTGTTAGAAGAAAACATGAACATGCATGGATCTAAAACAATTATACATAGATCTAGATAAATCACATAGAATTCATGCATTGGAAATTAAAACAGTTTACTATGGCTTAAATGTGAGAAAAGGAATCGATATTACATGTCTGGCTTGGAGAAATATGAGATCTGCGAGTTACCGACGTGTAGGATGCGAGATCGGGACAAGACCGCCTTGGATTCACCAAAAAACTTGAATTTTCAATGGGGATGTTGGGGAAGATGAGAGAGCGGCTAAGTGAAGGGAGGAAGCTAGGTTTTTGCAAACAATTGTGTTTTGAAAGAATAGATGTGACACAAATGACCCCTAATGGTTAATTAAGAAAATAAAAGGGAATTTTACAAGCTTACCCCTCCACTAATTTGAAATGTTAATTAAAACTTTAAAATTGGCTTTAAAATATCCAATTTTCTAAATAAAAGGCCTCTCAAATTTTAAAAACATATTTAAGTCCATTAAAATAGCCCGTATAGGCGGAAAACGGGTTCCCCTCCAAAATAATCATAAAACCTCCAATTTTCTTTAATTGCTGCTTAAAACTAATAAATTTGTTCTAAAAAAATCTCAGGACATAAAAATCTCAAATAAGTTTCATCTCGATCGTTCCTTGTCTCGTCCACATGTCCGTAACTCAAACAGACTGAAACATGACATGCATACCATGCAAAATAAAAATCATATCTAAATCGCATAAAATGTCATGTAATTATCTAAAACATGACATGCATACCATGCAAAATATTTCATGTCTTATCTGATCGTTGTTTTATGAGTGCTCTTCGTACTGAGGGTTGACATCGTTGTTTTTCCCTTTTGGGGGGCTGCTTTGGTCTTGTGTCTGACCTTTACAGGTTCTTCAGGTAAATCAGCTGGACCGAGTGGTGTGTCAGCTGGTAAAGCCCCTTTTTGTGTCCCAGTTATATATATTGTATTTAGTCAGTTTACCAGGGGATGCCCTGCGTGAATGTTCTATTGAAGATTTGTATTCATGGAGATATATGTATGCATTTTTGGTACTTCTTTTGTTGCGTAGATTTTGAGTTAAAATTTTATACTTCAAGTATGAGTGTATTTTGAATTGTATTTTTGTTTGGCCAAAAAATAAAATTTTTAATCAACATTCTAAGCTTCTGTATTTTGCGTTAATTGAGTGCTTAATCTCTGATTTAAAGAACCGGGCCTGAATTTTGGTATCAGAGCTTAAACTATGATAACCTCGAATATTTTCTATCACAATTGAGTCTAGGCATAAAGTTTGAACTTTCATGTGTGCTCGACTATGTGATTTATATATCTGCCTATGTGTTTACCTTGTTACACTTGGTTAGGTGCTACCGAGAAGGATAGGTAGAGCTGCTAGGCAGGTAGTCGGGGAGTCTAGAGCCCCACAGAGTGACGAGGATGTTGCTCAGAAGCATGACCTTTGCATCGTCGAGCTGGACAGGCACAGGTTGAGGTGGAGAATGTGACTAGACATATTGGTGAGATGGAGCTAGTGTTGGCTATATTCCAGAGAATGAATCTGTAACGCCCCAAAAATCCATAGGACCACATTTATGCATTTTACTAATCTTTTGGGCCATTTTAGCAATTTTAAATGTTATGTATCTGCTGAAATGTTGATATCAGCAGGTAAAATGCGCTGCGGCTGGTTCCAGCAGGTAACTCCAAGGAGCGATGCACGAGCTGGATTTTATATTGGTGAGATGGAGCTAGTGTTGGCTATATTCCAGAGAATGAATCTGTAACGCCCCAAAAATCCATAGGACCACATTTATGCATTTTACTAATCTTTTGGGCCATTTTAGCAATTTTAAATGTTATGTATCTGCTGAAATGTTGATATCAGCAGGTAAAATGCGCTGCGGCTGGTTCCAGCAGGTAACTCCAAGGAGCGATGCACGAGCTGGATTTTTAAATCGATTGGAAAATGTTGCAATGTCGAAATTTGATGATTTTGAAATCAATAGTTGCTAGTTGAATCAGTATAAAGTCTGGTTTAATAGGCGACGGCTGGTAGCGCAATCATTGTTTAGATACTGTAAGCGTCTTCGTAAATTTCAGCAGATGCACCGTTTATCAGCAGATGCGTCTTTCTTTGTTAATATCAGCAGTTGTTTTCCTTTGATTAGGAATCAGCAGCTGCATTGTTATC
>KV014402.1:35789-49229 GCA_001598015.1 Dorcoceras hygrometricum | reverse complement strand
TCCAGCAGCTGTATCTACTTGTTAAGATTCAGCAGCTGTATTGTTATGACGTTTACGAATGTTCTTTCTGTAGTTGTAATGTCGAAATTTGATGATTTTGTAATCGGTAGTTGCTGGTTGAATCAGTATAAAGTCTGGTTTAATAGGCGACGGCTGGTAGCGAAATCATTGTTTAGATATTGCAAGTGTCTTCGTAAATTTCAGCAGATGCACAGTTTATCAGCAGATGCGTCTTTCCTTGTTAATATCAGCAGTTGTTTTCCTTTGATTAGGAATCAGCAGCTGCATTGTTATCGTAAGTTTAGCAACTATATTTTTCTTAGTTAGAATCCAGCAGTTGCATTGTCTACATAAAATCAGCAGATGCACTGTTCATCAGCAGATGCATTCCATAGTGATAATTCAGCAGTTGCTTTACTCGTTTTTCCAGTACTGTTCATTTCAGCTGGTATTAGTATTGCGACTGGTACTATTCATATATATACACGTGTTAGCGCTTTTCTTGCAGCTGATCGATTAGCGTATTCCTTGCGACTGATTGACGCGCTAACGACGTCGTTCCTTTAAGTCATAGTAAGATCAGCAGGTAGTCTTGTTATTTCATCTGCTGATCACTCCAACGACATCGTTTTACTTTATACTTATTTAAAAGACCTCGCGACTGGATCTTTGTCTTGCGACTGGTTCCTATTTGTTGCGACTGGTGTTGTTCATTCAGCAGGTATTAGTCTTGCGACTTGTACTATTCCTTTGTGACTGGTTTTCTTTCAACCAGTTCCATTTTAACGATATGTTTCCAAAGTCGAATTCAATACTCAGTAAAGTTTTAAAATGGGAAGAAAATGTTTAAAATGATGGAACCCGATAATTTACAGAAATGTTTAAAGAAAGGATTGTTAAGGAACAAAAGATGTTTTAGATTATGGCATAGATAGTTACGGTCACCAAGGAGAAGGGTGAGCAGTTGTCTAAGATGTCGACTGCCCTTTCATATGGGCTATATGCTAAACTGATATCGGGAGTCATTTTGATCAAAGTGCAAATTGGACCACATAGAACTTATATGCCATGATCAACTGAAAAATGGAATTGAAAGAAATGAGAAGCTGGGCTATCATCCCCTGTTTCTGCCATTGAATGTTTACTGAAATGTTTACGAAAATGACTTTGTATATTGAAGTTCCTTAACGTATGAATTGTACAGATGTCTGCCTGCGTTTTATGAAATTGTTACTACTCAGATTTTACTTGCTGAGCCTTTAGGCTCACTAGCTTTTCAAGATGGTGCAGGTACGACAACTGGTGGAGGAACAACAGGTGAAACTTGAAACCAGCAGATGGGTGGCGTTGTGTTTATCCAAGGCCTACGTTTTTCCGTGTCTAAGTTGTATCGTTTGGAATAGATTGTAGTGTATTAGATCAGTAGCAACGGTTGTATATTTACTTAGAATAGCAGCTGTTGTAATCGCACTTGCAAGTTATCAATACAAATTGTTTTTCCGCAAATGTTTTTAGAAGTTAGAGCGCAATTTAAGTATCTGCTGATCCTTGAACTTGTATTTTGCTTTGTTCATTTCAAGTTATAGGAAATACAGCCTATAGCGAATTATCTTTTAGCCCTTCTTTTATCCGAAAATTTTTATTTACCCAATTCTCGTGGCCCCGTTGGGTTCGGGCGTCACAGAATCCCTCTACTTTTACTGGAGCCGAGGGTGGTTAATTGGCCAAGGAATGGTTAGAACACAAGGAGGAGCTGTTCGATACCATGGATTATTCGTATGAGAAGAGATTGAAGTTGGATGTTCTTCAGTTTCGAGAGCATGCTCATGGTGGAAGGGTGCTTCCAGAGCCATGAGAGATATCGGAGTCTTGGTTACTTGGGAGAGCTTCTGTGGCGCTTTTCGTCGGGAGTATACCCAGAATCATATTACAACAATCGAGAGAGGGAATTTGAAAATCTAGTGCAAGGAAATCTGAAGGTAGCAGAGTATGCTAGACAGTTTTCCTCTCTTCATTTGTATGTTCCTCGTGTTGCTAACCAAGAGAGGACGAAGCCTAACAAATTTTTGAAATGGTTGAGACCAGATTTGTTTCAGTTGGTGTTAGCTGGTTCTCCTTCGATTTATATTGAGGCAGTGGATAGGGCGATAGACATAGAGGAGAGTCTCTTGGATGCGCAGACTCAGGTTCAGCCTACAGTTGGACGAGGTTTTCATCCGGTGCTTGAAGGAATGCACTCATTTCAGCCTCCCTAGACGTCTCAACGGTCGGGTCGCCAAAGGTTCAAGCCTCGAGGGAAATAGTTTAAGAGACGATCGAGTCAAGTTCTTCTTGTTCAGATAGCTCTAGAGGAAGTGGTTCTAGAGCTGTGGTGTGTGGTCAGTGCGGAGGTAAGAATTCGACTTCTCAGTGTTGTAGAGTTCATGGTAATTGCTATAAGTGCGGGAAAGTTGGACATTTTTCGATAGTGTGTCCTTCAGAGAGGGTACAACACTCTAACCTGTTGAAACAGGGCTCGACTGGTGGTTCTTCGCAGAGTCCACAACCTCTTGTCCCGTCCCAGTGATCAGGATTCCAACCACAAGAAGCGTCTAGATTTGGAGGATCTTATGGACCTCTGTTTTCGGGACCTCAGCAAGCTCAGTTGAATTACTTGACTCGGGAGCAAGTTGATCATATACCTGGAGGAGTTATCCTAGGTACTTGATTTATCAGTGATTTTCCTGCCCGAGTTTTGTTTGATACTGGAGCATCACAATATTTTATATATGATCTGTTTGTATATGAATGTGGATTGAGTTCTACCCCACTGTGTGATGTTGTATCTGTTTCTACCCCTGTCGGTGTGAGCTTGTTGTCCCGTGAGGTAATGTTGGATTGCGTGGTTAGGTTTGGTCAGAATGTGCTAGTGACAAGTTTGGTTTCTTTGGAGATCATAGATTTTGACTGCATCTTGGGTATGGATGTTTTGTCAAGTTGTACAGCTACGATTGATTGTTTCCATGGTGTTGTGAGGTTTTGACCTGAATCTGGAGAGAAGTGGGATTTTAACGGTACAGGTTCGCGGTCTAAGATCCACTGGTGTCAGCCATGGAGATTTTTAGTCTGCTATAACTGGAGAACTCAGGGTTCATGATTTATGACCTAGATGTAACCTCGTAACCGTGACTGAAATTGGGTGATATCCCGATTATCCGAGAGTTCCCAGTTTTTTTTCCGGATGAGATTACTGGTTTACCTCCGAGAAGGAAGATTGATTTTAGCATTGAGTTGGTGCCAGGGACTTCCCCGATTTCTAGAGCTCCATTCGATTGGTGCCAGCTGAGCTGAGGGAAATTAAGGACCATTTGCGTGATAATTTAAAGAAGGGTTTCATTAGGCAGAGTATGTTGCCTTGGGGAGCTCCGATTCTCTTTGTGAAGAATGATGGATACATGAGAATGTGTGTTGACTTTCGACAGCTGAACAAAGAGACAGTGAAGAATAAGTACCCAATACCAAGGATTGATGATATATTTGATCAGCTATAGGTATCATCAGTATACTCCAGATTGATCTGCGATCTGGGTATCATCAGTTACAGATTAGAGACACTGATGTAGAGAAGACGGTGTTTCAGACTAGATACGTGCATTATGAATTCCTTGTGATACCGTTTGGATTGACGAATGCCCCTGATATCTTCATGGATTTGATGAACCGCGTCTTTAGTGAGTATATTGATCGCTTTGTGATTGTCTTCATTGACCACATTCTGGTGTACTTGAGGAACAAAAGGGACCAAAAGGACCACTTGAGATTAGTGTTGCAGACAATGAGAGACTTGCAGTTGTATGCAAAGTTCACTAAGTGTGAATTTTGGTTGGATAGAGTGATCTTTTCGGGTCATGTCATTTCTTCACAAGGTATTTCTGTGGAAGCTAGTAAGGTTGAGGCAGTTCTTGACTGGGTGCGACCTAGGAATTCTTCCGAGATCCGTAGTTTCTTGGGTTTGGCTGGCTATTACAGGCGTTTCATCGAGGTATTTTCTTCAATAACAAGGCCAATGATGCAGTTGATCCAGAAATATAGGAGATTTATCTGGACAGACGAGTGCGAGACTAGTTTTCTTTTGCTCAAGGTGAAGTTGACTATTTCTTCTGTGTTGGATTTACCTTTGGGTTATGGAGGTTTTGCATTGTGCTCCGATGCTTCCCTGAGTGGTTTGGGATGTCTGTTGATGCCGAACGGGCGAGTGATAGCCTACGCGTCTCGTAGTTGGAACCCCATGAGACCAGATATCCCGTTCATGATTTGGCATTGGCGACCATTGTTTTTACTTTGAAGATTTGGCGTCACTATTTGTATGGTGAACAATTCGTGGTGCACACCGACCACAAGAGTTTGAAGTATATCTTTACTCAGTATGATTTGAATATTAGACAACGTCGTTTGATGAATTGCTCAATGATTTTGATCGTGAGATTCAGTTTCAGCCTGAACGAATGAACTTAGTGGCCGAAGCCTTGAGTAGGAAAGTCCAGCCTACGATGCTAACATCGTTGAGTATATCGAAAGTCCATGAGCATTTGGCGAATTATGGATGGCATTTTCAATCGGATGATCAGTACTTTGTAGTTTCTTTTTTCAGGTTTAACCACAGATCGTAGCAGACATTAGGGCAAAACAGAGGACTGGCCCGTAAATCCATAAGTTAAGGATGAAAGCATAGAATCGTCAGTCAGATCATTTTACTGTTGCTCCTGATAGATGTCTGAGATTTCATGGTATATTAGTGTTTCGAATTTGATAGACCTGAAAGAAACTATCTTGAACAAGGCCCATTTTTCGCTACATTGTACATCCGGGCGAGAAAAAGATGTACCTTGCTTTGAAGTCTCACTATTGGTGGGAAGGCATGAGGAATGATATTTCTTGATTTGTATCACGATTCTTGAATTTCCAATAGGTCAAAGCCGAGAGGATGAGACCTGGAGGATTGCTGCAAAGTTTAGAGGTGCCTCAGAGGAATTGGGAGCAGGTGCTATGGATTTTGTGACCCACTTACCTCGATCGAACAGGAGATGTGATGCGATTTGGGTGGTGATTGACAGACTTTATAGTTCAGCCCACTTTATACCATATGACGTAAGATGTTATATGGAGAAGATGGAAAGAATATTCATTGACCATGTGGTTAGATAGCATGGAGTGCCAGTATCGATAGTGTCTGATAGAGATCAAAGATTTACTACCAGATTAAGGAAGAGCTTGCAAGCAGCAATTGGTTCGAGATTGGCTATGAGTACCATAACCCTCGGACAGATGGTCTATCCGAGATAACTATACACACTTTGGAGATATGCTATGAGCAGTTGCGATGGATTTCAGTGTGGCTGGCAAGATTCTTTATCTTTGGTAGAGTTTTCATATAATAACAGCTACCAAGTAACTATTGGGATGGCACCATTCGAAGCCTTGTACGGTAGGAAGTGAAGATCATCAATTTGTTGGGAATAATTTGGAAAAAAACAGTTGTCTAATCCAGAGTTTGTGCAGCATATGAAGTATTAGATTGAGCTAATTCGGAGTAGAATGAAGGCTATCCAGGATCGTCAAGCTTGCTATGCTAACAAGAAGCGTAGGACTTTAGAGTTTCAAGTTGGCAATCGAGTGTTTTTGCGAGTTTCTCCTTTCAAGAGCATGATGAGATTTGGGCTCAGGGTTAAGTTAGATTCTAGATTCATTGGAATGTTTGAGATTATCGAAAGGATTGCATCCTTGGCATATCGGTTGCAGATGCCTTTGGAGTTAGCAGCGATGCATGATGTATTGTGTCAATGAGGAAATATGAGCCGGATCCTTCCAATGTACTAAGGGCCGATGAATTTGAGCTAGATAAAACATTGAGTTATGTTGAATATCCAGTGAAGATTCTGGATAGGAAGGAGATACAATTTAGAAACAATACCATTCCGTTGTTGATGCTTTAGTGGAGCAAGCATTGTAGAGAAGAGGATACTTGGGAAGTGGAAGATAAGATGAGACAGGAGTGGCTCATCTGTTTGAGTATGAGCAGTATTGACTCAGGTAACCTTCTGCTTGCTAACTAGTGTTTTGAATTATTTTGTACTCTTGGTTAGTGGCTTCTCGGGGAGCCTTGAGAAATGCTGGTTGGTGACATATTTCAGTTTTGGATGGTTTTATGGTATTCTTTCAGTTCTAGCCTATAGTTGTGGTTTGATTCCGCGGACGAAATCCTTTTGTAGTTGAGGAGAATGTGAGGACTGGGAATTATCAAATGGTCATTAGCGAGTTAAATCAGAATTGAGTAATGATTAACCAATAGAGATCTTTCAGCTTGTTAACCTACTGGTGAAGGGAACAACTTCTATGCATGCTGGTCCAAGGTTTTTCGATAAGCTGATAGTAAGCTGTTCGGGTTTCAGGATAGATTATCTTCCGGTTGAAGCTTGGTTTTAAGCACTGATGATCAGAGCTGATTGATGATTTATCAGTAGAGATGTTACAACTTAAGGAATTTGGGTTGATAGGAATCAGCTTTGCTGCGAGCTGGTTGAAGTAAGCTGTTTCGGGTTCAGGATACACTGCTACCAGCTTAGAGGTCTGCTGGTGGATTTTGATGTTAAACCAAGATGAGATTTGGTGTAAGATGTTTGTGACCTTCGGGTTTGGCATAGATTAGATCATGCATGAGCTGGTCTGAGACGATAGTTCTGAGCTGAACTACCTTGTTGTGCTGGTTTTGAGTTTCTGCCGTGAGCCAGTTTGTGGGACACCGGCTTAGATGTGAACAGCTCTGGGATTTCCTGTATAAGTGCGAGCTGGATCCAGCTTAGATATATGCTGGATGCTGCGACTTGGTCTGTTTGGAGCGAGAGCCGGTGTTGTGTCTGCGTGCCTAAGCTGGAACAGTAGAGAGATCTGAGCTGATCAGCTGAGTGCTGTGCTGGTTATATGCAGCGTACCCCTGAGCTGGTTTGACTATATTGTAGCTCTAAGTTGGGGAAATTGTATATAATCCTTGACCATTGACCAACACTTAGTTAGTTTTCGAATACACATCTCCTTATCCTCTCCCGAGTACCCCGATTACACCGATAGATATCTTCTAAACTCTCGTGGTTACTGTTCACCTGACCTAGGGATCCCCAGATTGCTGGAGACTGGTAGGTCGGTTTCAAGTGAGAGTACCTTGATTGGAACTCCTCTTTAAGGACGACGTTCTTGTACCAGTTTGGAGTCGAGAGGAATCCGGACGGAATATTCACTCAAGATCTGCATGAGCTAGGTTGCACGATTTGTGACAAAGTTGAGCTCCGGTTCAGGTAATCATGTCTGCTATTGTTAGTTTCTATTCTTAGCGTTTATCTATGAGTTGGATAGTGCTCTATTGGTTAGACGTAGTTGTTCGGAGATAAGGAGCTTTAGGTCGTGAGCCGTGTAAGCTTAAGCAGAGCTGATTTCTTGGGTACCTTGCCAGATTAGATAATTTTTATGGTTTTTGCCATTACCTGCTGTCCTTGAGTTATTGGTCGAGACTTGAGCGGAGCTGGAAGTGTGTTCTGCTGTTAGCTGTAAGCTGTGCTGAGGTATTGTGCCGAGATCTGTGTAAGGTGCTGATTGAGCTTATTTTAATAGCATTGACATAAGCATGAGAATATTTCCAGCGTGAACTTAACTACTGTGTATTATGTGATGGCTGTGAGCTGTGTCTCCTTAGTCGTGCTTTATATGATGATTCTCTGATTTACTTATATTATGATTATTGTATGTTTATTGTGTAAGCTGATACTGTCTTGCATACATATGTATCATCTTGAGCCGATTCCTTTGATACCTGATTTTTATCTGATGATAGATAGTGTCATCATGCTGATTTTAAAAATGAAATGAGGGGTTTCAGTTAGCTCCCGTGCCCTCCACTTCTCGCTGCGAGATTTATGTCTTCCATGAGGTTCATTTCGGTCGCTCCCACCCCTCAGAGCTGAATGAAACCAGTTGGGTTGAGCTTTGAGATTTTGTGCAGCTAGTACTGCATGTGGGACGTCTGGGTAGCTCCCATACTTCCACAGGCGATGTGACCACTGAATACTGATTATTGATTTTTGATTCACAACTGAGTCTGTTGTAAACTTGTGACAGCCGATGAGTCTTTGCTGTACCCTTCATGCATTGCACGTCTTGAGATATTGCACGTCTTATCTGATTGTTGTTTTATGAGTGATCTTCGTACTGAGGTTTGACCTTGTTGTTTTTCCCTTTTTGGAAGCAGCTTTGGTATTGTGTCTAGCCTTTTCATGTTTTTCAGGTAAATCAGCTGGACCGAGTGGTGCGTCAGCTGGTAGAGCCCCTTTTGAGTCCTAGTTATGTAAATTGTATTTAGTCAGGTTACAAAGGGATCCCCTGCGTGAATTTCATATTGAAGATTTGTATTCGTGGAGATATTTGTATACATTTTGGTACTGTTTTTGTTGTGTATATTTTGAGTTAAAATTCTATACTTCGAGTATGAGTGTATTTTGAATTGTATTTTTTTCTGGCCGAAAAAGATAAGCTTCCGTATTTTGCGTTATTTGAGTGCTTAAACTCTGATTTAGAGCACCGGGCCTGACACTACATTTGGCATCCCTCGGTAAATGACTCTACAAAATCTGTGTATACATATAATTGTGACACTCGATCAACCAACAAGGCTCCACTAGCTGACGCACCACCTGGGCCAGCTAAAGTACCTGAATGGCAAACAACACAACCAAATAGCTCCGGAGGGAGAAGGAGTCAAACCCCAGTACGGAGAACAAAGTAAAACAAAAAAACGTAGTATGTATGATATATGTAACGCGCAATGCAAATGCAAGTCTGGTAACAAGGGAAACAGATATCAAAACAGAGGCCAAATGAAACGGCAACAGCAACATGTGGCAAAGTAATCGTAATTTCGGGAGCTACCCGGGAATTCCCAATGGAAAATAGATGTGGCTCATCTGCACGAGTGACGGGAGCTTCCCGCCCGGACACGACGGCACAAAAAGGTGTCCTACGACCACCTGCCATCACCCATCCAGGCCACAACAACTGAGGGTGCAGGAGATACCTGGTGCATCCTCAGTGCTATCCCTCGTGTGTAAGAACATCAAAAAACAATGAACGAGGAAGCATATCAAACAAAATCAATGCATCAGATAGCAAGGAATATTAGGGCTAAATATGATATGCATTCGTTCTATGCCATGACATGCTCAACATGTAACACAAGCAGCAATACAGATCAAATTACCCAGCACGTAAATAGCACAGAGCACATACTTGACTAACAATACATCACAATATCTTGCGAAAAGAGCAGAACACCAACACGAGAACAGCTCTCGCAATGAAAAAATTAGCTCTGGCCAACCATCTTATACTTCCCCAAATCTCTCCAAGAAATCTCGGTAGAAGCATTCTAATCAGCCACCAAACTACAATCTGCTCAATTTACCCGACAATAGCTCGATAAAAATACAACTGAAATAGAGCCGAGAGCCACCAGCACAACTCTCCTCGAACCTACTTCCCAAATGTGAATATTGGTTCTAAACGAAGCTGAAAACAAAGACTAACACTTACTCGAAGTCGCTATCTGAATTGAATAAAAACTTTACCGGAAATCGTGAATGTTTGTATACTTCGACTATCGTCGCGCTCTCTCTTCTGGCCAACCACTGACTCCATGATTTGAAGGTAAAATTCGAGTTTGAAGAGAGGAACCCAATGATACTAGTATTTCTCCAAGCTGAGTCGTCTTCCGCCGGCTATCAGTGAAGATAAGGTTCGATGAATAGTAACGAGGGTCTAAAGAAAAAGGTAACAGCTCGAGCTTTTGAGAAAAATAAAATATCTAAGTATCGAAAAATGGCTAACAATTGATCAAACCTAAGTATATACAAATTAAGTTCCCGCAATCTGATCTATAGTAACCACCAACTATCTCAGGCCTTTAAGCTTATACCAGCTCGGGACGTCCACCACTACTCTTAACTGACTCTCCATTTAGTTCTTACCAAATAGAAACGCTACAACATCAATGTAACAGATCATCTCAGAGTTTAAGCGCCTACAGCACAGGACTAACAGATCAGCACGGAGCCCTCAGATCATCTTAGCACTTCCAAACAGCACGGAAAACATCAACACGTTTTGCCCACCAGCTGAGACATTAGATCAGCTCGCACTATTCAAACCAGCACACACTACTCAACAGTACAATACTACTAGACCAGCTCAACTCGCACCAGATCATCTCAGCTCGAACCAGACCAGCTCAGCTCGTACTAGATCAGCAGACAACTAGACTAGTCCAAGGTAGCTCGATCGGGTCAGCTCGCTCGATCGGACAACATGCTCGATCCAGTCCAGCATTGTTCCATCATGTCATCACACCGTGCTCGATTCATCTCACGCTAGAAATTCAGCTCAGTGCTCATGCAAGAAGTTCAGGTCACAGCAAGACTGCATCACCCAAAACAACTCGCATCCAAGATGATACACAACATCAGATCACGCCCCATTTGACCCCCACTAAAAGCGATTGTATTCATACGCAGACTATATTTGTTTACTCAATACAAGGAGAGAGAACAAGGAGCACTTGATATCTTCGAAACTCATAGGACCAGCTCAACTCGCACCAGATCATCTCAGCTCGAACCAGACCAGCTCAGCTCGTACTAGATCAGCAGACAACTAGACTAGTCCAAGGTAGCTCGATCGGGTCAGCTCGCTCGATCGGACAACATGCTCGATCCAGTCCAGCATTGTTCCATCATGTCATCACACCGTGCTCGATTCATCTCACGCTAGAAATTCAGCTCAGTGCTCATGCAAGAAGTTCAGGTCACAGCAAGACTGCATCACCCAAAACAACTCGCATCCAAGATGATACACAACATCAGATCACGCCCCATTTGACCCCCACTAAAAGCGATTGTATTCATCGCAGATATATTTGTTTACTCAATACAAGGAGAGAGAACAAGGAGCACTTGATATTCTTCGAAACTCATAGTTTATTCAAAATTTTATAAGGGTGAGTTCTGGTTGGACAGAGTTGTATTTCTGGGTCATTTTGTTTCATATTAGGGCATATCAGTGGATCTAAGTAAGGTGGATGCTGTGGTAAACTAGGTGCGGCCAAGGAATGTCTCCGAGATTCGTAGTTTCTTTGGGTTTTTTGGCTATTATAGTCGTTTTATCGAGTGATTCTCTAAGATAGACAAGCCTATAACTCAGTTGACCCAGAAGAATTGTAGGTATTTTTGTACAGAGGAGTGTGAGTCGAGCTTCCTATTGATTAAGTAAAATTTGACTACAGCTCCAATCTTGGCATTGTCGGCAGGTCCAGGTGGTTTATGGTGTGTTATGATGCGTCGTTGATGGACTGGGGTGCGTTCTGATGCAGAAGGGGCGAGTGATTTCTTATGCTTCTTGGCAGTTGAAACCTCATGAGACTCACTATCCATGTCATGACTTAGAGTTGGCGGCCACTGTTTTTGCATTGAAGATTTGGTGCCATTATCTATATGGTGAGAAGTTTGTGCTCTACACCAACCACAGTAGTTTAAAGTACCTATTCATGCAGTAAGATTTCAACCTGAGACAACGTCAATGGATGGAGTTGCTTAAGGACTTTGATTGTGAGATTCAATATCAGCCAGGACGGCTGAATCTTGTTCCAGATGCCCTCTGTAGGAAAGTTCAGAATATGGTGCTGATGTCTCTGTATATCTCGGAAGTTCAAGATCTTTTTGGAATTACGGGATGTCGATTTCAGCCGAGTGACGACTACATTATCTTTTCTTCTATGCAGGTTGAACTAAAAGTTATCTCAGACATTAGAGCACCACAACGGACCAACCCGTGCATTCATGAGTTGAAATCGAAATCTCAGACAGGTCAGTCAAATGACTTTACCGTTGCTTCTGATGGATGTATACACTTTCATGGGAGGTTAGTGGTTCCTAACCTGATAGATTTGAATTAGTGATTCCGAGGAGTAGATCATTGTAGTCATCACAGTATTCACCCTGGATTTAAAAATATGTACCATGCCTTAAAGTCTTACTATTGGTGGAAAGGCATGAGGAATGATATTGCCGATTTTATAGCACGACGTTTGAATTTCCATGAGGTCAGGGCATAGCGGGTGAGACCTGGTGGTATGATACAAAGTTTGGGCATCCCTCAATGATATTGTGATGGATCTGGATAATAGATCCAGATCTGAGTTTTGAATTACACAAAACCTATTACTGTGTTTCTAAAAATTCTATGCAGTGTGCAGATATCAACAGGAGAAGTCTGATGTGTTGCAGAAAGTTGCATCGCATAATTTTTGAAAGAGCAGGTTACTGTTGAGGTTGCTGTCGAAGAAAGATACTATTACAGAAACTGTTGACAGATACTATTTCAGAAGCTGACAGAAGAAGTTATCAGATGTTCATTAGTGAAGAGAAGCAATCAGCTGTTGGATTGAATCGAAGATAAATCTGATAACAGTTATGAATAGGAGATATCTGATGAAGCGTTCTCGGTATAAGAAGAAGATATCTCTTGAAGTTGCTGTCAACAGATACCGTGCGAAGAGTTACTATTGATGAAGCTGTTGAAGATGAAACAGCAAGTTACTGTTGACGAGGTTTTTAAGAAGTAAAGAAGATCTGGAATCAGTAACTCAGACGTCAACATTTCTATTGGAAGAATGTGTTGAAGAAACGCCGAAGAGATCTGACGAAAAGCCTGCTTCGAAGTGCACGTGAAGAACAGTAGTTGAGGTTGCTGTTGAAGAAGCTAAATGAGCAACCGTGACATCAGCATATCTATTGGAGGAAGATGTGTTCAGCAACTATGACATCAGCAATATCAGCAGACAACAAGATGGTTCAGCAATCGTGATGTCAGCATATCTGTTGAAGATGCAGAAAACAAAGAAGAGAGGTTGCTGATGAAGATCGAACAGTGATGATTGCTGATGACAGATACCGTGTGAAGGGTTATTCAAAGACAAAGTTTAACCAGACGTAGTGACATCAGCAATATCAGCAGACAACAAGATGGATCAGCAATCGTGACATCAGCATATCTATTGAAGATGCAGAAAACAAAGAAGAGAGGTTGCTGATGAAGATCGAACAGTGATGATTGCTGATGACAGATACCGTGTGAAGGGTTATTCAAAGACAAAGTTTAACCAGACGTAGCGCAAAGAAGTAAAGCAATCCAAACGCGAATAAACCAGTTGTTGATATGCATTCAGACGATGGCTACAGTGATTCGCAGAATCAGTCGCAAGTTACAGTGGATCAGTCGCAAGCTACAGTGGATCATGTAATCAGTCGTTGAACACTAACAGAGAAACCAGCTATTGCGCGTCAAGGAGAATCAGCCGTAGCGCTAAAA
>KV014402.1:3734-25425 GCA_001598015.1 Dorcoceras hygrometricum | reverse complement strand
AAAGGAGCCTAGGTGTCACCAAAGATCCAAACACATACTGAGGAAATGCCACATAATCCGGGATATTGTGGCTAGAGGCGACATAGCAGTTGAGAGAGTCGCCTCTGCGGACAACGTTGCTGATCCACTTACGAAGCCCTTGCCTGGACCGTTGTTTGAGAAACATCGCGAAACAATGGGACTGTGTCTGATGAGTAGTTGGCTTTAGGGCAAGTGGGAGATTGTTAGAGTAGATGCCCAACTAGCCAACCTGTGGCGTGTGGGTTTTATAGACTCTTGTACAAACAATCTTTATATATAATATTCGCATTTTCTTATATGGCATTCTTTACTTTCATTATGTGTGTAATGATTTACAATTGCGTTGAGTAAAGACCTAGAATGCACTAAAGCGTTATGTTAGATGTGATAGTGGGTATGACGGCTATCATGGAACACATCTAATAGTCGCTGTGTATTCTGAACGTGTTCCTAGTCGATTGGGCCGTCAGAATGAGGATAAGGCCGCCCGAGTTCGAGACTAGTATCTACGATGCGAAGTACCATGTTTCATTGGTAGGGAACATTGTGATGTTCTGAGCATGCAGATAGATAGTGACCTGGTGATCTATCGAACTACCCTCGTTCGGACTTTCCAAGTGGTTACCATTTGTCAAGTGGATAAGTCCGAGGTCTTGGTTGTACTGATTAGTCCTCACGACTCGAAACGTCATTGAGACTCTACATGATAGGCGTCTCACTTTGACCCGTTTGCCGACTCATTTGGGGTCATCAGGCGTCGGGATTGGGTGAGACCCCGATGCATGTAGGAGTCGATGCATCGTTGTCGAGGATTCACCGCTCACAGACATGCGTGGATATCCTATGCTATCTGAGGGGATAATAGTGTATAAATCTCTGGCCAGAGTACTAGAAGTGTTTTAGGTAAATGTGTTTACCTAGTTACACTCGCGATGTCACTATACGATCTCCAATATGTATGCATAGCTATCGGATCTATAGCGACTCTCGATTTACCAATGGTCGTTGATCTGATCGGGATATATGGATTGAAAGGACCGTACAGTACGCTAACCATGACCGACTGGTTCTTGCAGGCACTATCAGTGATACCTAGGGGATCATGAGGCGATGAGGATTTTGGGGAGTGCGACTTCCTAAAAGTCAACAGGGGTCAAACCGGGGTTTCCCGCTGTTGAGGGGCAAAACGGTCTTTTTGCACTGGGGTTCTGAAAAATGGTTTTTCAGATCATATTATTCAGTTTTGGAAACTGAGTCGATCGGTCCGATCTGATCGGCGATCGGAGTTACGATGAAGTCTCGGTGGTGGAAATGAACTGAATGTTCATTGTTGGACCCGGACCCGTTTGGCCGGTCCAAGTCCAACACTCTATTTAATTGTGATTATTAGACTTAATGACTTCAATTGTACAACTCTACACATTACAACTCTAAACCCTAAGCACCAACGCCGCCTCCCTCTCTCGAATAAGCCGCCGCCGCCGCCGCCTCCCACGCGCCGCGCCGCCGCCGCCATCGTCGCCGGAAATTAGTTTCCGGCCAGTTCGACGAGGAGAATCCGTTCGTGCTGATCTCGTCAGTGCTTCTAGTGCAGCCTGACGAAGGAGTCTCGGATCTGGTCGTGGACCGGATTGGCGTAAACTACGCAATCTACCGAGAAGAGCCGAATTATTGTAATTCCGGTTGGAGCCAGGCACAAGTGCCAGCGAGGTAATCCGTTTAAACGCCCTATGTATGACAATTATGAATTGTTGTTTTCGTATTGATCATCTCCCGGCACCTGTTTTATGTTCTTCCACTGCCTCGCCGGGGGGCGGATCCGGATCCCCAACACCAAGATATGATGGGTATGACATCTCTTGAGGCTTTGTATGGTAGGAAGTTCATATCACCCATTTTTTGGGAAGAAGTCGGGGAACGACAGTTGTATACACCCATGTTTGTGTAGCATATGAAAGACATGATTGATCTGATTAGGAAAAGAATGAAAGCAGCCCAGGATCTTCAATCCAGCTATTCAAATAAAAGGCACATACATTTGGAATTTCAGGTTGGTGATCTAGTTTTTCTTGAAGTTTCTCCTTTTCATAGTACGGTGAGATTTGGGCTCAAGGGTAAGTTAGCTCCTCGTTACATTAGACCATATGAGATTGTAGAACCCTTAGCGTATCATTTGCACTTGCCGTCGAGATTTCATTGATTCATGATGTGTTTCATGTATCCATGTTGTGGAAGTTTCAGCAGAATCCTTCATATATATTGCGAGCTGATGAAGTTGAGTTAGATCAGACTTTGAGTTATGTTGAATATTCAGTACAAATTATGGGTAGAAAGGATAAACCTCTTAGTAGAAAGACCATTTCCTTGGTGATGGGTGAATGGAGCAAACATGGAAGAGAAGAAGATACATGGGAATTAGAAGCAAAGTTGCGGCAGGAGTGGCCTCATCTGTTTGAGCATGCAGTTTACTCCATGTAATCTGGTTTTTCCATGTGACTTTGTTAACATCGTTCTGATTATTTGTGCCTGGTTGGTTGTGCCAATGTTTTTGGTTTTGCCTGGTAGCATTTTTTGTTTTGTTTAGCTACTGGTTGTGTTTGACTAATGCATTGGTGGTTGATGTCTTGATTTCAAGGATGAAATTCTTTTCTTAGTGGGGAAGAAATGTGAGGTTCTGGAAATTAAGTTGGAGTCAATGGGGTTTAGATTGGATCATATTGTATGTGAGCTGAGCCGAATGGAGCAGATTGGGTGCGAGCTGAGCTGGAAGTACTGTGTATGATAGTACTATAGCACGACTGATCTGATAACTGTATCACTAAGCTGATATGTTGTTGCTGAGCTGATTGAAGAGCGCGTGCTGGCCTGGATGTCCTTATATGGAGTCAGCTTAGAGGAGGTCTGCATGTTTCCAGCTGAAGTCAGTTTCGAGGAAACTTGGACATCCCGAGCTTCTATCAGCTTAGAGGCGCGGGCTAGTCGGTGGTAACTGTAGATCAGCACTGGAGTACTTAAGTTATAAATAACCAATTGTTAGTCTTTATTCGGGAAATCCTTATATCATCGTGTGTTCTTGAGAGCCCGGGATGATATCCCTCGAAACCCTTGTCACTGTTCACTCGAACTTCGCATTTTCCTGATAGCCAGAGATTGGAAGCTTAGCTTGGAGCAAGGTTGTTACCATTGGAATACCATTTCCAACCCCGTCTTTTCTCGCCTAGTCTTGAGGCTGTGGTTGGCCGGAGGAGGGAACACGATGATATTTTAGGAGAGCTTTTCTTTGCATTTTCCGATCGTTCGAATTTTTAGTTTAGGTTACCGCGAGTTGTATGTTGATCTTCTCCTTAGCTTTCATTTGAGAGCAGTATGTTTAATTTTGGTGTAGGGTTGAATTAGTCTGAGCTGATTTGACCTATGGCGCATTTTTGGTTAATTTCCCCGAGATGAATTCTTTTGGTGGGAACATATTTTGATATGTTGTAGTTGTTTCCAGTTCAGGGTGTAGCTTCCCGAGCTGCTGGAGACTCTTGTGACTTCTGCCATGATTTCTCCAACTTGTTAGCTGGGATACCATTTTGTATGCGATCTGCTGAGTAGTGTGTGCATGATCTGTCGCTGATGGCTTCTACCCGAGATGATAGTACATGAACGGCCCTAAGTTGTGAGCTTTGTGTGACGTATTTTTGTAAGATCACGAACAAGTAAAAATGGAGGATATATTTACAGCTTACGTAGAGTATGATTATGTGCTATGTTTTTGTTTTGTGTTGTTTCTTATGTTTTAGTTTGACATGTGATTGTGCATATACATGTCATGGAATCAAGCATTGCATTTCATATTGGGCCTTGAGATTTATTTTCCAGCTGTTGCATTGATTCTCTGATTTGAGATGTGTTTCTCGTGGAGTGGTTTTGATAGGCATACTCATGATGGAGAGCACTGAGGATGCACCGGGTCACTCCGCCCCCTAGTTGGTTGTGGCCTGGATAGATGGTGGCGGGTGGTTGTAGTGCACCTTTGTTTGTTGTCGCTATCAGATGGGTATTTCCCATTACTCTAGACGATGAGCCATATCTATTTTCCGTTTTCAACATCGGGTAGCTCCCGAATTATTGATGATGTTGCCACATGTTGATGTTAACCATTCATTTGGTCTCCGGTCTTGGTATCCGTATTTCCTGTTACTGGACATGGATTGCATAGCACGTTGCATATTTCATACATACTTTGTTTGCTTTTTTCATGTTGATCTCCGTATTTTAGATATGAAGGATTTGGTTTTGCTATTGGTGATTTTAGGATTTCCATATTTGGCGTAGAACAGATAAGATTTGAGCTATTGGTCGATATCGGGTGGCTTGGAGAAGGTAAGCTATTAGGATTCCCGCGTGAATGTTAATGAGAATAAGATTTGAGATGTCCCTCGGGTGTTTGAGTAAATTTCCTTGAACAGGAAGTAAAACGATGTCGTTTTGAATATTAATGATACGATGTCGTCTTGGGTGCTAGGCAGATTTGGTGTTGCCAGAGGAAACGGATTTGGTTAGCGAAGAGAAGTAAAGTGTTGGTCAACGGTACTGTGTGGACCGATCCGATTCGTAAGTTGGAGTAGACCGGTGTGGTTCAGAGTTGTCTAGATCTGGATGTTCTCAATTGGGTCTTTTAGGCGAGATTTGTTGTTTTGAGCGGGACCCCTGTGCTACGTCGTTTTGATTAGTAGCGCGACGTCGTTTGATGTTGGTGCGCTAGTATAGCGTAGCGATGTTAGATCTGAGATAGCGGAGCCAGATCTTAGTAGCACTAAGATCTGAATATGTCGGTGATTGACTTTCACGGTAGCTTTGACTTGGGGATTTAATAAAAAGTGTCGATCAACACTTAGAGAATTTCAAACTCGATATTTTCTTATCTTCTTCCCCGAGAACCCTCGACTAGTACTGTTCAATTGAACCTTTCTCCGTCGATTGCCGTCGATTTACGTCACCGTTTGGAGCTATATTGGTGGCACCGAGCTCGCCTTTCTTAGGGCTTTCGATTGCTACAAGTTTGGAGCTTTAGATCGACGAGTTGAGGGAGCGCGAAGTGGTTGTAGAGTTCGATCATCTTCGCGATTGTTGTCCATTGGTTCTTCTGTTCTTTAGAGCTTTCGAGTAAGTGATTTCTTGTCGTTTTAAGCTTCGATTTAGAACTGGGCAGTGCTCTATTGAGTTGAGGTAGATGATTTAGGCTACGCAGCTTTAGGTTATAAGCTGGCTGAGCTTTGGTGTAAGCTGATTGTTAGATATCTTGGCAGGGCTTGTAGGCATTTTCCTGTTGAGCTTTTGAGGAGCTCGTGAGTAGCAGACTTGAGCAGGCAGTTGGAGCTGTGTTGCGTGATCTATCTAGGTAGATACTGAGATTTGAGGTATGAATAGAGCTTATTTAAACATCTTGGACATAAGCATGTGAATATTCCAGCATGATTTGAATGCTGTGATCTGGGTGTTACGTGAACAGACTTGATTCACAGTTATGTGATTTACTTGTTCTGTTTACGTTGACTTATGAATGTGAGGATTGATATTCCTGGCATTCATGCATACATATTGAGCCTGATATTCGATTGATGAACCGAGTCGAGCTAGCATTGTGATCGGCCGCCTGAGTTGTCACGCATGAAAGGTCAAATGCTATCATCGGGGTGGTGGCCGGCTGAGTCGTCGCGCCTGAAGACCAGTAAGTTGTGATGGTCGGCGGACCCGAATATCACGGACCGATGATTTCCACCGGCTGATTGGCTGTGCGTGGTGTTGAGGCTCAGTTGAGATTTGCCAGCTGAGTTGTTGGCCTAGATGACCTATTTTCCTTGACAGCCTCATGCATATCATGATGTGAATATTGCATTTTTTATGATTTGATGTTTTATGAGTTCTCTTCGTACTGAGGTTTGACCTCGTTTTCTTGCCCTGTTTTTGGGTTGTTTGGGTATTGGTTGGCCTTTGCAGGTTCTTCAGGTAACCAGGCTGGACAGAGTGGAGCTTCAGCGGGTCGATCCCCATTTTAATTTGAGTCCCAGTTATATGTTTGATATATTGAGCCAGGGGATGTCTTGTGCCTTTATTTATGTTTGGGGATCTGTAGTTGATTGACTACTTATTTATTTACCTGTTCTGTTGTTGAGCTTTGAGATAAACTCCTTATTTTGATTATGAACTTATTTTGAATGATATTTTGGATCAGGCCCAAATTTGAAAAAAAAAAATTATCCCATATTTTTAATGCTTCCGCATACATGTGTTTAATTGAGTAACTAACTATGATTAGCGCACTGGGCCTGGAATTTTTGGTATCAGAGCTTAAACTGGGATAAGCTCGATTCTTTTCCATCACACACTCGAGTCTAGGCATAGAGTTTGAGTTTTGATTTTGATTGACTTTGTGACTTCCGCGATTTCTATGATGATATCTACCTCTGTGTATTATCTGCTAGTTGTTCTTACCTCTGAGATTTTGTAGATGCCGCCAAGGAGAGGTAGGAGTAGGATTGCTAGATAGGTAGATGTGGAGTCTAGGGCTTCGAGCAGTGATGAGGATGTTGAGCAGCAGAGTATACCTTTGCGTCGCCGTGCTAGACAGACAGAGGTAGAGGATGTGACTCGACAGATTGGCGATATGGAGCTAGTTTTGACTAGGTTCCAGAGGATGAATCCCCCGACGTTTTCTGGTACCGAGGGTGATTTGATGGCTGAAGGCTGGTTAGAGCATATGGAAGAGTTGTTTGACGCGGTGGAGTACTCTCAGGAGATAAGACTGAAGATAGCGGTGTTGCAGTTGAGGGAAAATGCTCAACGCTGGTGTAAGGGTACTTCTCGAGTGATGAGAGAGAGTGGGACATTTATTTCTTGGGAGAGCTTCTGTGCAGCTTTTGGACAGGAGTATACCCCTGAGTCCTACAACAATAACCACGAGTGAGATTTTGATAATCTGAAGCAAGGGGACATGAAGGTGGCCGAGTATGCCAGGCAGATTTTGTCGCTTCTGTCATATGTTCCCCATGTTTATAACCAGGAGAGGACGAAGAGGAACAAGTTTCTGAGATATTTGAGGCCTAAGTTGTTTCTTATGGTGTTGGCTGGTTCTCCTGCGACTTATGCTGAGGTCGTGGATAGAGCGGTGGATATTGAGGAGAGTCTATTGGAACCGCAGAATCAGGTTCAGCCGACAGCTGGACGCACCTTTCTACTTGTGCTTGAGGTGACGCAACCATTTCAGCCTCCTCAGACGTCACAACAGTCTAATCGCCAGAGGTTCAAGCCTCGAGGGAAGCAGTTCAAGAGACGGTCGAAATCGAGTTCTTTTGGTTTCGTGAGTTTTGGCAGCAGTGGCTCTTGAGGAGTGATGTGTGGTAAGGGCGGAGGTCGTCATATGACTACACAGTGACGTGGAGTTTAGGGTCTTTGCCGTAATTGTGGGCAGCCTGGACATTTTGCGAGAGTGTGTCCTTTGATGGGTGGACAGTCTGTGAATCAGTCATAGCAAGGTTCAGCTGGTGGTTCTTCCCAGAGACCGCAACCTTTCCTCAGTCCTAACGATCAGGTTTCCAACCACGAGAACCGTCTAGGTTCGGAGGATCTTCTAGACCTCAGTTTCCGGGACCCCAGCAAGCTCAGGTGAATGCCTAGACGAGAGAGCAAGCTGATGATAGGCCTGGAGGAGTCATTGCAGGTACTTGTGCTATATTTGATTTTCCTGCACGAGTTTTATTTGATACTGGAGCATCACACTCCTTCATATCTGATTTGTTTGTGCATGAGTGTGGGTTGAGTGTTACCCATTGTGTGATGTTGTATCTGTATATACTCCTGCTGGTGTGCGGTTGATGTCCCGTGAAGATTGTTTCCATGGTGTGGTGAGGTTTCGAACTCAAGTTGGGGAGAAGTGGGATTTCTACGGTGCTGATTCACGATAGAAGATCCCACTGGTGTCTGCCATGGAGATGTTCAGCCTGTTGTCGCTAGAGAATTCAGGGTTTATGACTACGCCTTGGATGTTTCTCATGAATCGAGAGTAGGGTTGAGTGATGTACCTATTGCTTGTGAGTTTCCAGATGTGTTTTCGAATGAGATTCCTGGATTCCCTCCGAGACTAGAGATTGAATTCTGCATAGAGTTGGTTCCAGGAACAGCCCCGATTTCAAGAGCTCCGTATCGATTGACGCCAGCTGAGCTGAAAGATCTTAAAGATCAGTTACGTGATCTTTTTGAGAAAGGATTCATCAGATCGAGTATGTCGCCCTGGGGAGCTCCGATTCTATTTGTGAAGAAGAAGGATGGATCTATGAGGATGTGCTTGGATTTTCGACAGTTTAATAAAGAGACGATCAAGAATAAGTATCCTTTGCCGAGGATTGATGACTTGTTTGATCAGTTTCAGGGATCGGCAGTGTACTCTAAGATTGATTTGCGATCTGGTTATCATCAGTTGCGGATTAGAGACACTGATGTGGAGAAGACAGATTTCAGGACTAGATATGGGCATTATGAGTTTCTTGTGATGCCGTTTGGATTGACGAATGCTCCTGCTGTCTTCATGGATTTGATGAATCGCGTCTTTAGTAAGTACATTGATCATTTTGTGATCGTCTTCATAGATGACATCCTGGTGTACTCGAGGAGCTATAGAGAGCATAAAGAGCACTTGAGACTAATATTGCAAAAACTGAGAGACTCACAGCTGTATGCGAAGTTTAGCAAATGTGAATTCTGGTTGGATAAGGTAGTCTTTTTGGGTCATTTTATTTCTACGGAAGGTATTTCGGTTGATCCGAGTAAGGTCGAAGTAGTTCTTAACTGGGAGCGACCTAGGAATGTTTCTAAAATCCGTAGTTTCTTGGGATTGGCTGGCTATTATAGGCATTTCATCGAGAAGTTCTATTCGATAGCCAGGCCGATGACTCAATTGACCCAGAAAGATAGGAAATTTGTTTTGACTGATGAGTGTGAGTCGAGTTTCCAGTTGCTCAAGGAGAAGTTGACTACTGCTCCTGTGTTGGCTTTTACTTCAGGTTCTGGAGGTTTTGTAGTGTGCTCCGATGCTTCTCTGAGTGGTTTGGGATGCGTGTTGATGCAGAAGAGGCGTGTGATAGCCTATGCGTTTCGACAGTTGAAGCCCCATGAGACGAGATACCCCGTTCATGATCTAGAGTTGGCTGCCATTGTCTTTGCGTTGAAGATTTGGCGTCACTACTAGTATGGTGAGCAGGTCGTGGTGTACACGGACCATAAGAGTTTGAAGTATATCTTCACTCATTCTGATTTGAATATGAGGCAACGTCTTTGGATGGAGTTGCTCAAAAATTTTGACTGTGAGATTCAGTACCAACCTGAGCGGATGAACTTAGTGGCCGATGCTTTGAGTAGGAAAGCCAGCCTGCGATGTTGATGTCGATGAGTATATCCAAAGTCCATGAGGGTTTGGGGACTTCTGGATGGCGTTTTCAGTCGAGTGAACAGTATTTCGTGGTTGATTCTATTCAGGTAGAGCCACAGATCGTTGCAGACATTAAAGCAGCGTAGAGAACTGAACAATACATTCATGAGTTGAAGATTAAGGCCCAGAATGGTCAGTCAGAAGATTTTTCTGTTGCTTCTGATGGATGTCCGAGATTTCGTGGCAGATTGGTGGTTCCGAACCTGATTGATAAGAAAGAAACTATCTTGAATGAAGCCCATTGTAGTCGTTACAGTGTGCATCCTGGCGAGAAGAAGATGTATCATGCCCTGAAATCTCACTATTGGTGGGAAGGTATGAGGAACGATATCTATGGATTTGTAGCACAATGTTTGAATTGCCAACAGGTCAAGGCCGAGAGAATGAGACCTGGTGGGTTGCTACAGAGTTTAGAATTGCCTCAATGGAATTGGGAGCACATCGCTATGGATTTTGTGACGTACTTACCTCGGTCGAATAGGGGATGTGATGCGATTTGGTGTTGACAGGCTTTCAAAGTCAGCCCATTTCATTCCCATTCATATTTTAGAAAATATGCTGCGAGCTGTGGTGTTGGATTTCAATTGTGGTTGGTAGGATTCTTTATCCTTGGTTGAGTTTTCGTATAAAAACAGCTACCAAGTGACTATCGGGATGGCTCCATTTGAAGCTTTATATGGTCGAAAGTGTAGATCTCCAATATGCTGGGAAGAGATTGGTGAAAAACAACTATCTACTCCTGAATTTGTGCAGCATATGAAAGACCAGATTGAATTAATTAGGAGTAGAATGAAAGTTGCTCAAGATCGCCATGCTAGATATGACAACAAGAGACACGGACCTTTAGAGTTTGAGGTTGGCGATCGAGTATTTCTCAAAGTTTCTCCTTTCAAGAGCGTGATGCTGTTCAGATTTAAAGGTAAATTGGATCCTAGATTCGTTGGTCCCTTTGAGATTTTTGAGAGGATCGGACAGTCGGCTTATCCATTACAGCTGCCTGATGAGTTAGCAGCGATGCATGATGTGTTTCATGTATCTATGTTGAGGAAATATGAGCCAGATCCGTCCCATGTGCTGAGGACTGATGAAGTAGAGTTGGATTCTACCTTGAGCTATGTTGAATATCCAGTGCAGATTCTGGATAGAAAGGAGAAGCAGCTGAGAAACAAGAGTATACCGTTGGTGATGGTCCAATGGAGCAAGCATGGTAGGGAAGAAGATACCTACGAAGTTGAAGAAAAGATGAGACATGAGTGACCTCATCTGTTTGAGCGTAGACAGTAGGCTTCCAGGTAAATTTTCTGGCTTGTTGATCTCGTGTTTTAGGTGATTTGTGTTGTTGATTGGTGGTTTTGCTAAGCGTTGAGTTATGCTGGACAGATTGTTTGTCTAAATCTTGGTGATTTTCTGGTGTTTTATTGATTCTGATCTGTTGTTGAGAGTTGATTTCGAGGACGAAATCCATTTCAAGTTGGGGAGAATGTGAGGACTAGAAATTCGTAAATTGGTGGTTAATTAGTTAATCAGATCTGGGCGAGGATTAGGTAATAAAGGAGTTAACCATTGGGTTTTTAGGTTTGAAGGATTTGGTTTTGCTATTGGTGATTTTCGGATTTCCAGATTTGGCGTAGAACAGATCAGGTTTGAGCTATTGGTCGATATCGGGTGGCTTGGAGAAGGTAAGCTATTAGGATTCCCGCGTGAATGTTAATGAGAATCAGATTTGAGATGTCCCTCGGGTGTTTGAGTAAATTTCCTTGAATAGGAAGTAAAATGAAGTCTTTTTGAATATTAGTGATACGATTTCGTTTCGGGTGCTAGGCAGATCTGGTGTTGCGAGAGGAAACATATTTGGTTAGCGAAGAGAAGTAAAGTGTTGGTCAACGGTATTGTGTGGACCGGTCCGGTTCGTGAGTTGGAAAAGACCGGTGCGGTTCAGAGTTGTCCAGATCTGGATGTTCGCAATTGGGTATTTTAGGCGAGATTTGTTGTTTTGAGCGGGACCCCTGTGCTACGTCGTTTTGATTAGTAGCGCGACATCGTTTGATGTTGGTGCGCTAGTATAGCGTAGGGAAGTTAGATCTGAGATACCGGAGCCAGATCTGATTAGCGCTGAGATCTGAATGGCGCTGAGATCTGAATATGTCGGTGATTGACTTTCAATGTAGCTTTCATGTCAGGCCTCGTGCACAACTCAGAGTTAAACCACGCAAACATAGCGGAAGCATACAAAAAGTGGCTTAAAATTTTCGCTTTAGGCCTGATGGTTTAAAACATATAATTTAAAATACACAATACTCAAAGTAATCCAAGTATTTTACAATCACTCAGTACAAGGTACAGTATTTTAAAAAATACAATACCAGTACTACAAATACACAATCCCACAAGCACAGGGCATCCCCCGACTGATAGTACTAGTACATATATGCTATACGTTAACTGGAACACTCTAACCACCTCACCTCCCGCTGGGTCAAAGCCACGACCAGCAGAGGAACCTGGAAACAACACACAGGCAACAAACATCAGTCTCAGAGGGACCTTGGGGTCAAACCCCAGTACGAAGAGCAATACAAACAGCAAAAGGAAAGCAACAGATAAATATGCAAATGGTATGCAAGGAACAAGGCTACAACAGAAAGCAGAGAGCCAAATGATCGCAACAACAGCTCAACAGCATGATCTGATCAAAGGAACAATCAGTAGTGGCCACGAGATGGTGTACTGAGCATATGGGAGCTACCCACTCGTCTCCAATACAATGTACTAGATGCCAACAAACAACTCCACCTGCTATTGCTCACTCATGAGATGTGGGAGCTACCCACTCCGCTCATAGCAGCTAACAATCCCAGCAGGGAGAATGAGGTACGGGAGTTACCCGCTCAGCCTCCAAGGTATACGGGAACTACCCGTTCGTCCTTGAACATAGAATCCTGGTACTCTCATTCAACAGAACAGGCACAGCTAGCAAAATAGAGCTCAATAGGATAATGCGTGTATGCAAATGCAACAGCTGATATCAACACAATGCACAAACGATAATAGCACAGAGCATACATAGCAAAGCACATAATCCATGCTCAATCCTAAGCTGTAAACAAGATCACATCCATACCTCAATTCTCTGGACAACAATTACTACAAGCAGATTGCCACAATGACGTCCCGAGCACACAGATCCACCACCTGCTCAACGGTGATACACAGAATCTCAGGGATAAAAACACAGAAAACAGCAGCTGGGAGTTACGAACTCCACCAACGCTAATCCTACCTCCCTAACTCAAAGGAAATATCTAAACAAGCTCAAAGGTAGGAATTGAAATTTCCCCAACAAGCTAGGAGCGAAATCCGACGCTTATGCTAACAGACTACACAAGGGAGATGTCTTCGCACACCTCACTAGCTTCAAGCAAACGTCCGAAAGTAATATCTAAACGATGCGTCTCAACAAGAGGAGTCCAACGCTACCACTCTCGCCCTCGTCGGAGCTGTATACAGCCGGCAATCGAAGAAGATAAGGTTCGGTGACAGTAGCTAGGGTATCGCGACAGGATTTGGCAATCGGGAAAATATTCTAACTATGGAAACTGGATACTCAATTCGAAGACCAAGTCCTCTAAAATATAAGCCAAAGCTGCTCACAGCTGAAGAAACAGTATCCACCACACTTAATCTATCGCAACTGATATTCCCTCTTGCAAAACAGATCTTGCAACAGATAACTCACTAAGCCAAAACAGCGATCGCTACTAACTCAAACGACGTCGCAGAGAACTACTGTCGCAACTGGACACGTCACCCGCTACTCACTGCTGAACACTAACCAACATTTGTTAGAAACACTACAACAGATCTCTCACACAGCTGACGCTAACGCAACTCACATCTGAGTCTTCTTCACTAATCCAAAACGAGGTCGTTCCAACTAATCCAAATGACGACGTAGAACTACTCACTTCTGAAACATGCTAGCGCGCTCTCTACTACTCAGCGACAGTAGATCTTGCTACGACCGCTAAATACAACCACTGCTGACGTCACTAATGCTGAGCGCCAACATTCAGCGATGACGCGCGCTAACTACTGAACAGATTCCACGAAACTCCAACTCTCTAGAACTGTTCAAAGGGCTAAAACAAAACCCGATAGCTTCTCCAAGCTCATCAACGCAAAGCTGATCTCAATATAAACCAATTAATTAACTCTATTAATCTCATCAGCTTTCGGGTCTCACATCTCTCCCCCACTAAAACAAGATTTCATCCTCAAAATCAATCAACTCCAAAACAAGAGTTCAAGATAACTGGGGAAAGAAACACAAGAAACCAACTACTGGAACAAAAAACCCGATAGCTTCTCCAAGCTCATCAACGCAAAGCTGATCTCAATATAAACCAATTAATTAACTCTATTAATCTCATCAGCTTTCGGGTCTCACATCTCTCCCCCACTAAAACAAGATTTCATCCTCAAAATCAATCAACTCCAAAACAAGAGTTCAAGATAACTGGGGAAAGAAACACAAGAAACCAACTACTGGAACAAGAGTAACATCTACTCAAACAGATGCGGCCACTCACGCTGCATCTTCTCTTCCTGTTCCCAAGTAGCTTCTTCTATACCGTTCTTGCTCCACTGAACGAATACCAAGGGAATGGTTTAGTTCCTCAGCTTTTTCTCTTTTCTATCCAAAATCTGCAAGGGATACTCAACATAGCTCAAAGTCCTATCTAACTCAACCTCGTCAGTTCTCAACACATGAGAGGGATCTGGCTCATACTTCCTTAGCATCGAAACATGAAACACATCATGTAAGGAAGACAAATATGGTGGCAACAGCAGCCGATAAGCCAAAGGACCAATCCTCTCTAAGATCTCATAAGGACCAACATACCGAGGAGCTAACTTACCCTTGAGACCAATTCTCATAACGCTGTGAAAAGAAGAAACCTGAAAGAAACTAGATCACCATCCTCAAATTATAAAGGCCTACGCCTCTTATTCGCATAATTGGCTTGGCGATCTTGAGCAGCTTTCATTCTCTGGCGAATCAAGTCCACCTGATCTCTCATCTGCTGCACAAATTCTGGGGAAGACAGCTGCTTCTCACCCATTTCTTCCCAACACATTGGCGATCTACACTTCCTGCCATACAAAGATTCAGACGGTGCCATGCCAATCGTGACCTGATAGCTGTTATTATAGGAAAACTCAACCAAAGACAACGAGTCTTGCCAGCTACCACTAAAGTCCATGACAATAGCTCTCAACATATCCTCTAAAATCTGGATAGTTCTCTCCGATTGGCCATCTTTTTGGGGGTGATACGCTGTACTCATAGCCAATCTAGTTCCCAAAGCTGTTTGCAAACTCTTTTAAAACCTGGAAGTAAATCGAGGATCACTATCTGAAACAATCGAAACTGGAATACCATGCAAACGCACCACAATATCTATGTACAGCTTCGCCATCTTCTTCAAAGAATAGCTCATGTTGTAGGGAATGAAGTGCGCAGACTTCGACAATCTGTCTATCCCAACACAAACAGCATCACAATCTCTGCTGGAACGGGGCAAATGCATGACAAAATCCATAGTTATGTGCTCCCAATTCCATTGGGGCACTTCTAAGCTATGAAACAAACCACGAGGTCTCATCCTCTGTGTCTTGACTTGCTGACAATTCAGACATCGGGCTACAAAATCAGCAACATCACTCTTCAAACCTGCCCACCAGTAATGCTGCTTCAAGGCATGATACATCTTCTTTGCACCAGGATGGAAACTGTATCTACTGCAGTGAGATTATCGCAAGATCTCTTCTCTAAGATCAATCAGATTTGGCACAACAAGCTTGCCACGAAACCTCAAACAACCATCAGAAGAGACAGTATAGTCTTCCAACTGTCCAGCTCTCACCTTCAGCTTAAGCTCAAGGATGGAAGGATCTGTCCTTTGATCAACTCTAATGCTCGCAACAATCTATGGATCAACTTGAAAAGAAGACACCACAAAATAATCCTCAGTGGGGTAAAACCTCCAACCAGTAGTGGTAAGATGATCATGGACCTTCGAAATCTGCATCGAAGCCAGCATCGCCACTTGAGCCTTTCTGCTCAATGCATCAGCAACTACATTCATCTTCCCAGGCTGATATTTAATCTCACAATCAAAATCCTTTAGTAGCTCCATCCATCTACGCTGTCTCATATTCAAATCTGACTGAGAAAACAGATACTGAAGACTCTTGTGGTCGTAGTATACCAAAAATTGCTCACCATATAGGTAGTGGCTCAAAATCTTCAAAGCAAAAACCACTGCTTCTAACTCTAAATCATGAACTGGGTAACGAGTCTCATGCGGCTTCAACTGCCGAGAGGCATAAGCAATGACTCGACCATTCTGCATCAACACACAACCCAATCCATTAAAGGAAGCATCTGCTCAAACAACAAAACCACCTGAACCACACGGCAGGGCTAACACAGGCGCAGTAGTAAGCTTCTCTTTGAGCAACAGAAAACTATTCTCGTATTGCTCAGTCCACACAAACCTCTTGTCTTTCTGAGTCAACTGCGTCATTGGCTTAGCTATACTAGAAAATCCTTCTATAAACCGGCGATAATAGCCATCCAAACCCAAGAAACTACGAATCTCAGCAATACTCTTGGGGCGCTCCCAGTTGATAACAGCCTCAACCTTACTGGGATACACAGAAATACCATCAACAGAAATCGCATGACCCAGAAACACAACTCGGTCTAACCAAAACTCGCACTTGGAGAACTTAGCATACAGCTGCGAGTCTCGAAGCTTCTGAAGAACCAGCATCAAATGCACTTTATGCTGCAACGGAGTCTTAGAGTACCAAAATGTCATCGATAAACACAATCACAAACTCATCGATGAAATCTATAAAGAATCTATTCATCAAGTCCATGAAAACTGCGGGAGTATTCGTCAAACCAAAAGACATAACTAGAAACTCGTAATGCCCGTACCTCAAACAAAACACAGTTTTCTCTACATCCTGCTCACGGATGTGAAACTGATGATACCCAGAACGTAGATCAATCTTCGAAAACACGGCCGACCCTTGAAACTGGTCAAAAAGATCATCGATCCTAGGCAAAGGATACTTATTCTTCACTTTGCCTTGTTCAACTGCCTGAAGTCGATACACATCCTCATCAACCCGTCCTTCTTCTTAACAAACAAGATAGGAACTCCCCACGGGGACATGCTAGGCCTAATGAATCCCTTCTAAAGAAAATCACTAAGCTGATCCTTAAGCTCCCTCAACTCAGTAGGCGCTAAACGATACGGAGTACATGAAATTGGAGCTGTACCAGGAACCAACTCAATGCTGAAGTCTATCTCCCATCTTGGAGGAAAACCAGGAATCTCCTCCGGAAACACATCCGGGAAATGTCGAACCACGAGGACTCACTAAAGGGATCTTCAACTGGGAATCTTGGCCGTAGAAATTCCATTTCTCGCCAGACTGGGGCCTAAATCGCACAACGCCATGGAAACAATCCACAGTGGCCCTATATCTAGACAACACGTCCATTCCCACTATACATTCAAAATCCCACATCACTAGCCTGATCAGGTTGGCTAACAACACACTCTCTCGAAACCTAAGAACACCATTCAACAAAATCTCCTGGGAGAACAGACTCGCACCGGCAGGAGTCGCAACGGATACAACATCACTCAAAGGAGTGGTATACAAACCATGCTCAACCACCAATACATCAGAACTAAAAGAATGCGACGCTCTTGTATCAAAAACACACGAGTAGGAATATCAAAAACAAAGAAAGTACCTTGGATAATCCCGCCGCCCGATGTGCCTTCCGCTTGCTCCCTGGTCATGGCGTTCACTTGGGCAAACTGAGGTCCAGAAAACTGAGGGTGGGAAGACTGTCCAAACCGCGAAGGACCAGGCTGCTGAAACGGCCTAAACTGAGGATTCCCCAACCTCTGCTGCTGAACAGGAAAAGCAGAACGACCTCTAGACGATCCACCTCGACCCTGCGGTGGAGCTACGGTATGCTGCGATCCAGACAAAGTACACACTCTAGCAAAGTGTCCGTACTTACCACAGACATTACAAGAACCCTGCACACCTACACTCTATGCTGTAGGGTGATTTCCACCACACTAGCCACAATACTCAACCTTGGTACCACCGCTGCTGGAGCTACCAGAACCAGAAGAACTAAAACCAAAATTCTTCTTGAACTGCTTACCACGAGGCCTAAACCTCTGATGACCAAATTGTTGGGCTACCTGTTGCTGCTGTTGGGGTGGCTGAGACGACTGCACAGACTGGGAAGGTTGTGCTCCCCGAACCACTGGACGACTACTTTGCGCCACATGCGGCCTACCACGTGAACGACGGTTCCTCAAACCTTCCTCGATGTCAATCGCACTGTCCACCGCCTCTACATAGCTCTTCGGCGAGCTAGCCAAAACCAAGGAATACAACTCCTCGTTCAACCCCTCAAGAAACCTAGTTCTATTCCCTCGCTCCTGATCAGAAACATGCGGAACGTACGCAAGAAGGGAAGAAAACCTGCGGGCATACTCTCTAGCAGACATACTGCCCTGCTCCAAATTATCGAACTCACGCTCATGAGCGTTCACGTAGGACTCCGGAACATACTCTTGATGGAAAGAAACGCAAAAACTATCCCACGTCTCTTCCAAAGTCCTCGAAGCGCCTCTCCACCAACGCTCCGCACCTTTCCTCAACTGAAAAGTAGCCAGACTCAACTTGAGATCATCATCATACTGCACATCCAAAGTCCTCGAAGCGCCTCTCCACCAACGCTCCGCACCTTTCCTCAACTGAAAAGTAGCCAGACTCAACTTGAGATCATCATCATACTGCACACGGTTAAACAAACCCGTGACATGCTGCAACCACGAATCTGCATCAGCACTAGACTCATCCCCATTGAAAACCTAAGGATTCATACGCTGAAACCTCGCCATAACGAGTTCCATATCGTTCACACGAGCAGTCAACTAGTCAACCTCATCCTCGGCCTGCCTATAGCGACCACGACGGGGAAAACTATGCTGATCACCTTCTGTCTGACCTTCAGACTCTTCCGGAATCTGCCCTCTACCTCTACCCCTACGTCTAGGCGGCATCTGAGAAACACTAAGAGGGTAAGATCACAACAGAACAAATACAGCACAAGTAAATGCAGCAAATAGATCACATAGTCAAGCACATGCAACACACAAAACTGTGCCTACACTCAAGTGTGATCAACAGAAATCGAGCTTATCCCATCTTAAGCTCTGATACCAAAAATTTCAGGCCTCGTGCACAACTCAGAGTTAAACCACGCAAACATATCGGAAGCATACAAAAAATGGCTTAGATTTTTCGCTTTAGTCTTGACGGTTTAAAACATATAATTTAAAATACACAATACTCAAAGTAATCCCAGTATTTTACAATCACTCAGTACAAGAGTACAACATTTAAACAAATACAAATACCAGTACTACAAATACACAATCCCACAAGAACAGGGCATCCCTCGGCTGACAGTACTAGTACATATATGCTATACGCTAACTGGAATACTCAAACCACCTCGTGGGCACCTCCCACTGGGTCAAATCCCCGACCAGTAGAGAAACCTGGGAAACCTGGAAACAACACACAGGCAACAAACACCAGCCCCAGAGGGACTTCGGGATCAAACCCTAGTACGGAGAGCAATACAAACATCACAAGGAAAGAAACATATAAATATGCAAATGCTATGCAAGGGATCAAGGCTACAATCGAAAGCAGGGATCCAAATGATCGCAACAACAGCTCAAAAATCAAGATCTGCTCAAAGGAACAATCAGTAGTGGCCACGATATGGTGTACTGAGCATATGGGAGCTACCCAATCGTCTCCAATACACCGTACCAGATGACAACAAACAACTCCACCTGCTGTTGCTCACTCATTAGATGTGGGAGCTACCAACTCCGTGTTAGAGTAGATGCCCAACTAGCAAAATTGTGGCTTGTGGGTTTTATAGACTCTTGTATACGACAGTCTTTATATATGATATTCGTATTTCTTTATGGCGTTCTTTATTTTCATTATGCTTTATAATGTTAACAATTGTGTTGGTTAAAGACCTAGAATGCACCATAGTGTATGTTAGATGTGATAGTGGGTATGACGGCTATCATGAAACACATCTAATAGTCACTGTGTATTCTGAATTCGTTTCTATTCGATTGGGCCGTCAAAATGAGGATAAGGCCGCCCGAGCTTGAGACTAGCATCTGCGATGTGATGTACCATGTTTCATTGGTAGGGAACATTGTGATGTTCTGAGCATGCAGATGGATAGTGACCTAGTGATCTATATAACTAACCTCGTTCGGACATTCCAAGTGGTTACCATTTGTCGAGTGGATAAGTCCGAGGTCTTGGTTGTACTGATTTGTCCTCACTACTCGAAACGTCATTGAGGCTCTACATGATAGGTGCCTCACTTTGACCCGTTTGCCGACTCACATGGGGTCATTAGGCGGTGGGATTGGGTGAGGTCCCGATGCTTCATTGTCGAGGATTCACCGCTTGCTTTCATGCATGGATATCCTATGCTATCTGAGGGGATAATAGTGTATAAAACTCTGGCCAGAGTACTGGATGTGTTTTAGGATAATGGGTTTACCTAGTTACACTCGTGATGTCATTATTCGATCTCTAAGATGTATGCATAGCTATCGGATCTCTAGCGACTCTCGATTTACCAATTATCGTTGATCTGATCGGGATATATGTGTTGAAAGGACCGTACTGTACGCTAACCATGACCAACTGGTTCTTGCAGGCACTATCAGTGATACCTAGGGGATCATGGGGCGATGTTGCTAGGAGCTTTACCATGATCCGTTGGGCAAGTCCGAAATTGTGATTTCGGAGCCACAATGGTTGTGGGCCCACGGCTAGCTGTATCCCTGAACCATTGAGGGTCACACAGTACTGGATTCATGATTCCCGCACGGAAAATGAGCTCAATGTGTTGAGCATAGGAAGAGGATTTTAAGGAGTGCGACTTCCTAAAAGTCAACAGGGGTCAAGTTGCGATTTCCCACTGTTGAGGGGCAAAACTGTCATTTTGGACTAGGTAATCTGAAAAATTGTTTTTCACATCATAACGTTCAGTTTTGGAAACTGAGTCGATCGGTCCGGTCTGATCGTCGATCGGAGTTTCCCTGAACCATTGAGGGTCACACAGTACTGGATTCATGATTACCCGCACGGAAAATGAGCTCAATGTGTTGAGCATAGGAAGAGGATTTTAAGGAGTGCGACTTCCTAAAAGTCAACAGGGGTCAAGTTGCGATTTCCCACTGTTGAGGGGCAAAACTGTCATTTTGGACTAGGTAATCTGAAAAATGTTTTTCACATCATAACGTTCAGTTTTGGAAACTGAGTCGATCGGTCCGGTCTGATCGTCGATCGGAGTTATGATGAAACCGTGGTGAATTAAACGAGCCTAATGTTCATATGGACCTGGGTTTGACCCAAGTCCATTGGGCCGGTTCAAGCCCATCTACCATATTTATTAATTAATTTGGTTAGGGCTTAATTACACAACACAACATAACAACTAACCCTAGCCTCCAAGACCTAAGTCTCGGCCGCCCCTCCACCTCTCCTCCTCACGGCCACGCGCCGCCGTCCCCGCCACCACGCGCCGCCGCCCCGTGATCGGACTTGCTCCGATCGTCGTGCTAAGGAGATTCCGTCCGTGATAAAATCCATCAAGTCTTCTAGTGCAGATTGACGGAGGAAGATTGATTCCAGTCGTGGACCTGATTGGAGGATCTACCGCCGCCTACCGATAAGAGCCAGATTTTCCCAATGATTTCTGGTTGGAGCCAGGCGCCTAGACGCCAGCAAGGTAACAAATTTATGAACACCCTATGTATGTTTGTAGATTTATATTGATGTATTGAACGCTTTCCGGGGCAATTTTTGATTTCCGATGCGCCCCTGGGAAGTGGGGTCCGGATCCGCCACCGTATGCCTACAGTGGTATCAGAGCATAGGCTCGGATCCTTAAATACATTGTTGCCTGAATTGCATGGATCTCAAAATTTTGAAATTGAAAACAAAAAAATTATTTTTGATAAAACGGCCGCCGGC
>KV014401.1:66259-87295 GCA_001598015.1 Dorcoceras hygrometricum | reverse complement strand
TGTTAGAGTAGATGCCCAACTAGCCAACTTGTGGCGTGTGGGTTTTCATTGACTCTTGTACAAACGATCTTTATATATGATATTCGCATTCTTTTATGGCATTCTTTACTTTCATTATGTGTGTAATGATTTACAATTGCGTTGAGTAAAGACCTAGAATGCACTTAAGCGTATGTTAGATGTGATAGTGGGTATGATGGCTATCATGAAACACATCTAATAGTCGCTGTGTATTTTGAACATGTTCCTAGTCGATTGGGCCGTCAAAATAAGGATAAGGCCGCCCGAGTTCGAGACTAGTATCTGCGATGCGAAGTACCATGTTTCATTGGTAGGGAACATTGTGATGTTCTGAGCATGCAGATAGATAGTGACCTGGTGATCTATCGAACTACCCTCGTTCGGACTTTCCAAGTGGTTACCATTTGTCGAGTGGATAAGTCCGAGGTCTTGGTTGTACTGATTAGTCCTCACGACTCGAAACGTCATTGAGACTCTACATGATAGGCATCTCACTTTGACCCGTTTGCCGACTAACTTGGGGTCATAAGGCATCGGGATTGGGTGAGACCCCGATGCATGTAGGAGTCGATGCATCGTTGTCGAGGATTCACCGCTCGCAGACATGCGTGGATATCCTATGCTATCTGAGGGGATAATAGTGTATAAATCTCTGGCCAGAGTACTAGAAGTGTTTTAGGTAAATGTATTTACCTAGTTACACTCGCGATGTCACTATTCGATCTCCAAGATGTATGTATAGCTATCGGATCTTTAGCGACTCTCGATTTACCAATGGTCGTTGATCTGATCGGGATATATGGATTGAAAGGACCGTACTGTACGCTAACCACGACCAACTGGTTCTTGCAGGCATTATCAGTGATACCTAGGGGATCATGGGGCGATGTTGCTAGACGCTCTTACCATGATCCGATGGGCAAGTCCGGAATTGTGATTCTGGAGCCACAATGGTTGTGGGCCCACGGCTAGCTGTATCCCTGAACCATTGAGGGTCACACAAGTACTGGATTCGAGATTCCCGCACAGATACTCAGCTCAATGTGTTGAGCATACGAAGAGGATTTAGGGGAGTGCGACTTCCTAAAAGTCAACAGGGGTCAAACCGGGGTTTCTCGCTGTTGAGGGGCAAAACGATCTTTTTGCACTGGGGTTCTGAAAAATGGTTTTTCAGATTATAGTATTCAGTTTTGGAAACTGAATCGATCGGTTCGATCTGATCGGCGATCGGAGTTACGATGAAGTCTCGGTGGTGGAGATGAACTGAATGTTCATCCGTTGGACCCGGGCCCGTTGGGCCGGTCCAAGTCCAACACTAAAGTCTATTTAATTAGACTAGACCTCATTAACTAAACACTAGACTCTCATTAACCCTAAACCTAGAGATTAGCGCCGCCCCTCCTCTCCTCATTAAACCCGCCACCGCCGCCGCCCAAGCGCGCCGCCGCCGCCGCCTCTTCTTCGCCGGAAAATTGTTTCCGGCCAATTCGACGAGGAGAATCCGTCCGTGCAGATCTCGTCACGCCTTCTAGTGCAGGGTGACGAAGGATTCTCGTATCCGGTCGTGGACCGGATTGGCGTTATCTACCGCAGTCTACCGTTAAGTGCCGCTTTCTTTACGAAACCGGTCGGAGCCAGGCACAAGTGCCAGCAAGGTAGTGTTTTGAACACCCTATGAATGACATTAATTGTTAATTGTTTTATCGTATTGATCGTCTCCCGGCATCTATTTTCTGTTCTTCCGCTGCCTAGCCGGGGGGCGTGATCCGGATCCCAACACAATTAGCTGAAACAGATAACAGCTGAAGGCATACGAGAACAGCTTAAGAGATCTGAAGATAGAGCTGAAGAGAGATCTGATGTACAGTAGAGATCTGAATGAACAGCTGATGAGATATACAAAGAAGAACCAACAACTGATGAGTGATACGAAGAAAACCAACAGCTGAGTGAACAGCTGTTGAGCAAAGTGTTAAGTGATCAACTTTTGGAACGAATTAGTTGAAGATGAAACAACAGCTGAGCGAACAGATAATGAAATAGCTGTTGTGCATCAACGAAGATGCATCAGCTGTTGCAATGAAGAAAAGCTGTTATCAGACATTGATTACACGTGGAGCAGCTGATCAAATAAGGAGCAGTGGTTTATCAGCTGGATCGTGAGGATAATTGTGGCATCAGCTGGTGAAAAACTCAGATGAAGAACATTAAGAATCGATCAGCTGCTGGAACATAAAAGAAATATCAAAAGATGACAAAATCCTGCAAATTAAAGGACACAAGGACAACTCCCTGTCGGTACTTTACGGAACATCTTTCAACGGGAAGAAAAGTGTGTCCAATGGATTAAACTTGAACAGAGGCTTTATATACAAGGAGATTAGAAGAAGACGATGATTTTGACAGATTAATTGACGAACAGTGCACAAATACAGATGGAAGAAATTAGAGAGACGAAGTAGTCGACCACCATGAGAGAGGAGCTTATTTCCTAGTGTCGACTGCCAAGTTTCAATCAGCTTTTGTAGAAGCATTTTTCCACTGTGTGAGATTTATTATTTTGAGAGTTGAGCGATACACTGTAAAATCTCACACACAGAAATTCACTCACACAAACATGAGAGATGTGCGAAATTGTATAGTGAGTGAATCAAACCCAAAATGCAAAATCAGATCCCGTCCAAGCACGAAGACGTTAACTTTGTGTTTGTAGCCTTTCTCACAGAGGCGTAAAACAAGTGATTGACACAGCTGAGGGATGAAGTCTAGGAGTTCTAGCAGCTGCTGGCTGTTGGATCGGGTCTGTACACGATGTGTAGATCAAATCTTCTAGTGGAACCTTCCTAGGCGGGAGAAGGGGAGACGTAGGATATTTATATCCGAACTTCCAGAAACAAATAGCAGTGTATTGTATTCTTTTAATTTCAGTATTCCGCATACGCATAATTTATTTAGCACACATTCATAATAGTATGCACACACGCACAAATCTGTTTGGCACAAACAGATGTCACGCATTGGAAATCAGATTTCACATGCTCTGTTGCGTTTACTTTTGTTTAGCAGAAATCTGATTTCATGGAGTTTTAAAATTAGGATTCAGTTCTGGTGTTTACGCATCTTTTTATTACATACCAGATCTGTCTCCAATGCTCTGTTTTATGTTCAAGAACCCGAAGTATTGCACCTCTTTGTAGCAGTGCAAAATTCTTATTTAACGGTAGCAGCGCTCGCCTCTTTATTTTATTGGATCAGATCTCGCCCCTCCCTTATGTTATGTTGTTTATTTTATTAAGATCTGATCCTTCGGTCCTAACACATTCATGATGGATGCATTTTCATAAAATTATGCAAGTTTAAAAGCTTAGCCCGTTAATGTATAATTAATTCTTTTCTTTAAAACATTTACGTACATAGCATACTACATATATAATTAATTATACTTCTAGACTAACCATCGCTCTATACTTAATAGATGAAACGAAATGTTCACCTCTTTTTAACATTTTTGTCTAATTAAATTAAATTTATATTTTTAAAATCAAGGCTAAAAGTAACTAATAAAAATAAATTTTGACTTCTAGAAATCAATTTGGACTTATAAAAATCGATTTTGACTTTTAAAATCAATTTAAATCTAATTTTGACCTAAAATACGAATTTGACCAAATTAAATCCCAAAAATCGATTTTGACTTAATTAAAATTCTAAAGGCCCTAATTTTGACTTAAAACTTAAAAATAAATATAACTTTAAAAGTTTGACTCAATTTTAAAACATCTGACTATTTTCTTTAAAATTGGACCTTTGACTTAATAATTAAAATAACAGGTCCATAATAAAAATAACTTGGATCGATTTTAAAACATTTGACTCGAGACTCGAAGAACCGATCTGGTCCAACCGAACCAGCCGGTTTAATTGAACCGAACCAATCCAAAATCTAACCCTAACCGGATCGCACACCACACCCGTGCGGAGCACACGAGCAGTGACCGTTCCTCACGTTCGTCCTCCCTGCTCCGGCTACCATGGATGGAGCCCCTCCGGCTAGACCACCCCCAGTTCCAGCTGGTCCTAACCTGACCGACCATGGCTCAAACCGTGGAACAACCAGGGAGAACGGATTGAGGGAAGTGGACGCACCAGCCATGCAGTGCGATGCGCCACCCTCGACCTCTACGGCTTTATCCGGTGCACTCGACCACCTAGCCACCTTCCTACCTCGACCTAGACCACCATGGGTCCCCTAGGAACCTCTAGGACCGAGCCATCACCCCTGGAAATCGCCCTGCCCGAAGCCTCAAGAGAAGGAAGCAAAACATGTCAAAACTGTGAAGCCTATGCATGAATTTCGAACCAAGAAGATTAGATCTAAAAATATTACATACAATTCACATCATAATTTCTTAAAAACAGATTAATACAGTTTAAATGGTGAGAAAAGACGTTGATATCACATGCCTGGTTTGTAAAAGATGTAGATCTGCGAGTTACCGACGTTGCAGGCGCGAGATTAGGGCACCACCGGCTTTGGATCACCAAGCTTGATCAAGGATGAATATTTTCGAAAGTTTTGTGTGTGAGGGGAGGGGAGGAGATGGCTGGTTGTAGAAGTGGATGCTAGGTTTGATTCAATTTGTGTTTAAGAAATAATGAATGTGACTAATATGACCCTTATTGATTTAATGAAGAAAAATACAAGCTTGCCCCTATAATTAATTAAAAAGGTACTTAAAACTCCCAATTGGGCTTTTAAGATTAAATATTTTCGAAACCAAGGCCTCCTCATAATTTAAAATTCCTTAAAACTCTCAGCCCGTATATGCGAAGAACGGGTTCCCCTCCAAAATAATGATAAAAATCCTAAATTGCTGCTTAAAATAAAATAATTTCATTATTAAAATCTAATAACTTAAAAAAATCTCAAATTATTATCATTCCGGTCGGCCCTAATCTCGTCCACGCATCTGTAGCTCAAGCAGGCTGAAAAATAACTCATGCATCTCATGCAACATAAAATCATTAATAAATCATATAAAATGACATGCAATCATCTAAAAATATTTTCCCCCTAGTCATGCACTCATTTCTACGTAGTCAGGAAATTCTAGGCGTTACAACTCTCCCCCCATATAGGAATTTCGTCCCCGAAATTGAGTACGTACCGAATAACTTCGGGTAGCGCGTCCGCATATCAGCCTCAGTCTCCCAGGTAGCTTCATCCTCCGAGTGATTCTGCCATCGGACCTTGACCATCGGAATACTTCGCGCTCTCAGCCTACGCTCCTCCCTAGCTAGAATCTGCACTGGTCGCTCCTCAAAAGATAAATTTGGTGCCAACTGGAGCGGCTCAAAATCCAATACATGAGACGGGTTCGGAATGTACTTCCACAACATCTAGATATGGAAGACATTATGCACTGCTGATAAGTTGGGTGGTAGCGCTACTCGATAAGTCAGAGTACCAACCCTCTCCAGAATCTCGAATGGCCCAATAAACCTCGACCTAAGCTTGCCTCTCCGGCCAAAGCGCATCACGCCATTCATGGGCTATATCCTCACGAACACATGATCTCCCACAGCTAGCTCCAGATCTCATCGTCTCTGATCGGTATAACTCTTCTGACGACTCTGGGCTGTCCTCATCCTATCCCGAATCCTAGTCACAACATCTGATGTCTGCTGCACTAAATTCGGCCCAGTAAGCACTCTCTCACCAACCTCGTCCCAGTGTACAGGAGATATGTATCTCCTCCCGTACAGCGCCTCATACGGAGCCATCCCAATCGACGCCTGAAAGCTGTTGTTGTATGTGAACTCTACCAGAGGCAATCTCGAGTCCCACGTACCCTGAAAGTCAATGACGCAAGCTCTCAGCAAATCCTCCAAAATCTGAGTGACCCTCTCTGTCTGTCCGTCGGTATGCGGATGGAAAGCTGTACTGAATGACAATCTCGTCCCCAAGGCGGCATGTAAGCTCCTCCAGAACGCAGATGTGAATATGGTGTCTCTGTCCGACAGTATCGAGATGGGTATGCCATGCAGTCTGACCACCTCTCGAATTTAAAGCTCTGTGTACTGTGTCAGGGTGAAAGTAGTTTTCATCAGTAAGAAGTGCGCTGACTTGGTGAGTCTATCCACAATCACCCATATAGCCGTGAACCCTCTAAGACTCCTAGGCAATCCAACCATGAAATCCATCGTAATATGCTCCCACTTCCACTCAATAACTGGTAACTGGCTGCAACAACCCTGTCGGTCGCTGACTGCTCTGCCTTGACCTACTGACAACTCAAGCACTCAGACACGAATCTCCCTATGTCCTTCTTCATCCCTGTCCACCAATACAAAGCCTGTAAATCTCTGTACATCTTCGTACTCCATGGGTGGATGGAGTACGTCGATGCATGAGCCTCAGATTAGATCTCGGCTCTCAACTGCCCAGTGCTCGGCACCCACATCCGGCCTCTGAAACGGACTATCCCATCCTCAACTGTATACAGGCCTCGCCCTCTGTCCTCATCACGCTGTCTCCACTGCTGTAACTGCTCATCGGAGGCCTGCCCCTCTCGGATCCGCTCTCGAAGAGTCAGCTGGATCATTAGCGCTGCTAAACTCGGCGCACAGCCTCCCGAATAGAACTCTAGACCAAACCTCTCTATCTCAGTCTGTAGTGGCTTCTCAACGGACAAACAAGCCACCACTGCAGTCTTCCAGCTCAAAGCGTCTGCCACTACATTAGCCTTACCTGGATGGTAGCTAATGTCACAGTCATAGTCCTTCACCAACTCTAACTATCTGCGCTGCCTCATGTTCAGCTCTTTATGGGTGAAGAAGTACTTGAGGCTCTTGTGGTCGGTGAAAATCTGACACTTCTCGCCGTACAAATAATGTCTCCAAATCTTCAGTGCACACACCACTACATCAAGCTCCAAATCATGCGTCGGATAGTTATGCTCATAACTCTTCAGCTGCCTCGACGCATATGCAATAACCTTACCAACCTGCATCAGAACTGCACCCAAACCTCTCAGAGAAGCATCTGTATAAACCACAAACTCCTTGTGGTCCAATGGCATGGCTAACACTGGTGCTGAAGTAAGGGCCTCCTTCAGCTGATCAAAGCTCCTCTGACACTCGGGACTCCATACATACTGTGCATTATTCTTGGTCAAGGCTGTCAAGGGCACCGAAATAGAAGAGAATCCCTTGATAAACTTGCGATAATAACCTGCCAAACCCAAGAAACTGCGAATCTCCGCTGCATTCCTTGGAATCCCCCAGTTCTGCACTGTCTCCACCTTAGATGGGTCAACAGAAATCCCATCTCTCGACACAATATGCCCTAAGAACGTCACCTGCTCTAGCCAAAACTCACACTTGCTGAACTTGGCATACAATCTATGCTCCCTCAAAGTCTGCAAAGCTGTCTGCAAGTGCTGCCTATGCTCCTCTAAGCTCCTCGAACTAGACCAGGATGTCGTCGATGAACACAATGATGAACTGGTCTAGATACTGCCTGAATACCCTGTTCATCATATCCATGAAAACTCGTTGGGGCATTCGTCAGGGGAACTGCGAATCTCCGCTGCATTCCTTGGAATCCCCCAGTTCTGCACTTGTCTCCACCTTAGATGGGTCAAACAGAAATCCCCATCTCTCGACACAATATGCCCTAAGAACGTCACCTGCTCTAGCCAAAACTCACACTTGCTGAACTTGGCATACAATCTATGCTCCCTCAAAGTCTGCAAAGCTGTCTGCAAGTGCTGCCTATGCTCCTCTAAGCTCCTCGAATAGACCAGGATGTCGTCGATGAACACAATGATGAACTGGTCTAGATACTGCCTGAATACCCTGTTCATCATATCCATGAAAATCGTTGGGGCATTCGTCAGGCCAAACGGAATCACCAAGAACTCGTAGTGGCCATAGAGTGTCCTACAAGCAGTCTTGGACACGTCCTCCTCTCTAACCCTCAACTGATGGTAGCGAGATCTCAAATAAATCTTCGAAAATACCGAAGCTCCCTACAACTGATCGAATAAATCCTCAATCCTCGGGAGTGGATACTTATTCTTCACTGTGACTCTGTTCAGCTCCCGTTAGTCGATGCACAATCTCATGCTGCCATCCTTCTTCTTCACAAACAACACTGGCGCGCCCCAAGGGGAAAATATAGGGCGAATGAACCCCTTATCAAGCAACTCCTGAATCTGCTCCTTAAGCTCCTTCATCTCTGTAGGAGCCAATCGATAAGGTGCCTTAGAGATAGGCACTGTCCCCGGCATCAGCTCAATAGAAAACTCCACCTCTCGCTCTGGTGGAACTCCCACTACATTATCACGGAAAAACATCTGCATAATCTCTGACTACCTCCACATCGGATAGTGAAGGACCTGCTGAGTCTCTAGAAACGGTAACGCTGGCCAAGAATGCCTGACATCCATGCTCAACTAGCTTCCTGGCCTGCAGAAAAGATATGAATCTGGGCCTCCGCGGCCTCCTAGCTGCCTCAAATAAGAAGGCCTCCTTCCCTGGCGATATGAACTGTCCTCTGCTGAAAGTCAATCACGGTTCCAAACTCTGTCAGCCAATCCATGCCTAGGATGAGGTCGAATCTCGTCATCGGCAGAACGACCAAATCCGCTCTGACTGCGTGATCCTGAAATGTCATCGTCAGACCCTGCACGACGCTGGTCGTCGTCAACTCTCTCCTGACGGAACCGTCACGGAGAGAGCTACACCCATGCTCTCCGGAATAATACCCATCCTTGTGTGAACGCACTCAAAATAAATGAGTGGGTCGCCCCTAAGTCAAGAAAAGCGAGTGTAGTGACCCCACGCACATGAATCTCGCCTGAAACATAAACGTCACACAGGTACGCGTTAACGGTCATACCAAATCCCAAAAAGTAGTTTAGATACCTAAAACAGTTCTAAGTTCGCTAGACCTATCCGTCAGAGTTCTCAAGACAAGTCCTACAGTTCCCACTTATGTTCACCTAGCAACAAAGGCAACAAGTTTCCTAGCAGTGTTCCACCTAGCATGCAGTTACAAAATACCCAGATAGCACATAACAGGGTATGGAAATCTAAAACGAATACCTGTGAGTAAAGTCATGTCGGGATCCGCAACCTCTGCCTGCATCACGAATACACGACCAGTAGACTGCACCCTCTATGGGAAATTCATAGCGACATGCCCCGGCTCCTTGCAGTGGAAACATCGGCCTGAACCCGCCATGCACTGCCCTGGATGATTCTTCTGGCACGTCGGGCACGCTCCAGGTCTAGGGGCAGTAGCCCCCTGCTGCTGTGGTCTCGGCTGACCCTGTGGCCTCTGCTGGCCTTGAGGCCTCTGCTGATGGCCCTGCTGAGATGGGCCCTTAGAAGGCTGATGGATCTGTTTTGACAGATCCTGATTAAGTTTTGAATTACACAAAACCTGTTATTGTGTTTCTAACAATTTCACTTAAGTGTACAGGTTTTAGGAACGAAGAAGACGATCAGCAGCAGCTATATTTGTCCAGCCGATAGTTCACAATATAAACAATCAGCAGTTGGTTTGGTGTTCATGGAATCGGCAGCTGAATTAGCAATGGAGACGTCCAAAGTTGAATCAGTTGTTCGTAATCAGGCGGAGGCCAAGTTGAACCAGCTGGAGCACAATAAACCAGCTGGAACGATGACAATCAGCTGCAAGCGCTAAAGAGCGAAGTGAACCAGCTGGTTCATATATTGAGAAGCGTGCTGGAGAAATAGATCGAAGAAGAAGATTCCAGGCGCAAGTTACTGTTGACGAATCTGTTAGCAGTAGCGATTATAAGTACTGTTGATGAATCTATCGACAGTCGCTATTCAAGAAGAAGAAGAATCGCGAGCTGGAGGTGGAACGATGAAGAAATCAGCTGGAGCGCTAAGTGTAGATTACATCAGCAGTGACGTCATCATTCAGCAGGAAGCTACAGTGATCAGCAGATGAAGAAGTATCAGCAGTTGAGAAGATGCACAAGATATGGTATCAGCTGTGATGACATCAGTCTTGATGTCATCACAATCAGCAGTTGGATATCAGCAGTTGAGAAGAGTAGCGCAAGAGATGAAGCGACGTCGTGCTGGAGGATCAACAGATGGATTAGCGTTGATGACGTCATCGGTGACGTAATCATATTCAGCAGATGGCTTGAGTCTAGCAGTCGCAAGAATCAGCAGGTAGCTTATACATCCAGACGCAAGAGGAAGCGACGTCGTAGAGGAGATATCCAGTCGCAAGCTACTGTTCATCAGCAGATGCTATTTGGAGTTAGCAATAGCAAATCGATGTCGTTTACATAAGTTGATACGACAGCGTTTTGCTCTTGCGCTAAAGATTCAGCAGGAAGACTTTGCGTTGTTAACCAGTCGCAAGATCCAGTCGCGAGCTACAGTGGATCCAGACGCAAGCAACAGCAGCATCCAGTCGAGAGCTTATATGAATCAGCTGTTGCTATGAATACAGTCGCAAGCTCTACGCATCCAGTCGCAAGCTTTAGTATCCAGACGCAAGAAAAGAAGAAGTAGCGAAGCATTCAGTCGTAGTGATAAATCAGCAGCGAAGCAGTTGACAACTTACGAAGAGGTATCAAAGCTGGATGTCAACTGCTGAGCTCAATTCAAATGGTGAAAACGACAAGGAGCCTGCAAAAGAAAAGGACGCAAGTACTATTCCCTGTCGGTACTTTACAAGACACATTTCCAACGGGAAGAAGTTGTGTCCAACGGGATTAATTTGAACAGAGGCTATATATTCAAGAAGCGCCATTGAAGAAGGTGAGACTGAGAGTTTGGTGTCGCTGTGAGGCTGTCGCAGAAAACAAGTTAATTGCACAGTGACAACCAGCAGAGGGAAAAATGAATCTGAAGTGAAGCTGTCAATTACCATTCGAGAGAGAGAGAGCCTTATTGAAGTTGACAGTGGAGCTAGAATTAGCTTGTTAGAGCTTTCCCTAGTGTGTGAGAAAAACAGAGAGTTGAGAGCTTAAATGTAACAATCTCACACACCGAGATTCATTCACATCTATTTGTGAATGAATCTCGAAATCGTTTCACAGTTCCCGTCGAAGCACGATGACGTAAAACTCATGTGTATGTAGTCTGTCACACAGTTGCGGCTGTTGTGCATTTGAGGAGTCTAGGAGTTCTCACAGCTGCTGGTTGTGGGATTGGGTCTGTACACAAGTTGTAAGATCAAATCTTCTAGTAGTGGATCCTTCCGAGGTGGAAGAAGGGGAGATATAGGACATTGAGGTCCGAACTTCCATAAACAAACCTGCTGAGTATCGTGTTCTTTAAGCTTTTCAGTATTGCATATTTTACTTAGCATTTTAGCACGCATTGCACGCATAACAGAAATCAGCACTTAGCATTTCCTTAGCATCGCATACACTGTTAGCACACAAGCACTTGCAAAGTCTTGAACAGATTTATGTTGTACATAAATCTGTTTGAGTTGTTTTAAAATATAGGATTCAGTTCTGGTATTTTCCGCATGATTTTTAAATCATACCAGATCTGTCTCCGGTGCTCTGATTATTTTATTTGTTCAAGAACAACGAGGTATTGCACCTCCAGTGTGTATCAGCAGCGCAAAATCTTTAAAGTCTTTTATAAAGCGCGGCTGCTGATCTTTTGATCCTTATTTAACGGACCAACAAAGGCCCCTGAAAAGGTCTCTTCGCTGGTGGCTGCGAAGACTGGACCCTGGTGGGCTGCTGCATCAGACGCTTCCTCTGGTAATCCTCCCTCATATCCTTCCGGCCTCTCTCAGACCGGTAAGCCCTGTTCACTGCCGCCATATAAGTCTCCACGTCCGCCATGTTGACATCGTGGCGAATGTCAGGTCGCAGTCCATCAATGAACTACCGCAGCTTCTCACTCTCCACCGTAGCAATCGAGGGCACAAAGGTACACCCCCGCTAGAACTGCCTAACATACTCCGCAACAGACTTGTCTCCCTGACGGAGACTCATAAACTCCCGAATCAGCTGGCTCCGGGCATCCACAGTAAAATACTTCTCAAAGAAGACCTTCTTGAACTCCTCCCACGTCAGGATCTCCAGAAATAGTCCAACCACTGCGCCCTTCCACCACAGAGCGGCATCTCCCTTCAGCATGAAAATAGCACAACGGACCTTGTCGGCATCCGATAGACCCATGCAATCATAGATAGTCTCCATGGATCGGATTCACTCCTCAGCAACAAGTGGATCGGTGGTACCAGCAAACTCCTTAGGTCCCTGCTTACGGAACCTCTCAGCAACGTCCTCCTCATGCGACTTCCCGGGTCGCTCTGACTGACGCTCCAGCAGTCTGGTAATCCCAGCTAGCATGTCCACGCTAGCTCTCTCATACGGAGTCAACTGAGGTGGCGGGGGAGGAGGAGGAGGTGTAGCATCATCCTGCTGGCTCCTATCACGTCGGGGAGACATTGTTCTGATACACCAAAACCTTATCACGTAAATCTAAGTGCATGACTAAGCGTCTATTTTTTTAAAACTCTAAGGCCAAAAGCTCATACATAACTAAAACACATGAAACATGCAATCATAACATAAATCATAAAAGAATAAAACTCACAGACTGATAGTGAGACTTCCGAGCTCCACGCAGCAGGCAAGTACCCCACCAGAACCATCGCTCTGATACCAACTGAAACAAACCAGACTCTAGAATATTTTTTTTAAAACATGTGCGGAATACTTAAACTTAAAGTGTGGCTCGTTCCCTTTGAAAGCAATTCTAAATCATTTTCTAAATAAATACTTTAAGCATAAATAAAGGAATATTTTAAAATGTTAAACAACCATACTGTATAAAATCAAATAAAATCAACTGCGCCAAAATACTAAAAATAACATGTTTTAAACCAATAACAAACTGTATCAACTCCAAATAACACTGCTGCGATCAAGGGGTACTGCTGCTACAGGCACTCAAATGTCTTCATCGCCAGTCGGTGTAAACTCATCAACAGGGTCATCACCTGCACCATTTAAACCTAGTGAGCCTAGAGGCTCAGCATGCTCTATCGTATATAATAACAAAGTACATACTAATAAAATCGCATGCAAGCACATACTTGTAATAAAATAACGTTAAAAGCATTAATGCGTGCATGATCTTAAAACATTCTTCATACATTCATGTCATAACATATCATATAACATATAAGGCATGGCATAACGTAACATGAAAAACATATGAGTCGTATCCTGAAGTGTGACCATATTCGATTGATCAATCTATAAACCAACGTACGCGGCGGTGTGGTTCACCCCGATTTCACACGAGGATCCCTATATATCACACCTATATGTTGCCACTTCACCCCGATATCACACGAGGATCCATAGGCTGCCACTTCACCACGATATCACACGTGGATCCATAAGCTCATATGTTGCCACATCACCCCGATATCACACGAGGATCCATAAGCTGCCACTTCACCATGATATCACACATGGATCCATAGGCTCATCATACATCATCATAAGTCACAAATCATTCAATCCCTCGGGTTTTGTCTTTTAAAAGAACATGCGTTTAACATTCATAAAACATTCATGATGCATGCATTTTCATAAAATTATACAAGTTTAAAAGCTTAGCCCGTTAATGTATAATTAATTTTTTCTTTTAAAACCTTTACGTACATAGCATACTACATATATAATTAATTATACATTTACGGGCTTCTACATTTTTCTACTTCGGTCGAGGATTGATTCCAGGATCGGGCTCACCACTTCTACACTAACCATCGCTCTATACTTAATAGATGAAACTAATGTTCACCTATTTTTAACATTTTTGTCCAATTAAATTAAATTTAGACTTTTTAAAATCAAGGCTAAAAGTAACTAATAAAAATAAATTTTGACTTCTAGAAATCAATTTGGACTTATAAAAATCGATTTTGACTTTCAAAATCAAACCGATTTTAACCAAATGACCGATTTTGACCAAATTAAATCCCAAAAATCGATTTTGACTTAATTAAAATTCTAAAGACCTAATTTTGACTTAAAACTTAAAAATAAACATAACTTTAAAAGTTTGACTCAATTTTAAAACATCTGGCTATTTTCTTTAAAATTGGACATTTGACTTAATAATTAAAATAACAGGTCCATAATTAAAATAACTTGGACCGATTTTAAAACATTTGACTCGAGACAAAAATCGATTTTGACTTAATTAAAATTCTAAAGACCTAATTTTGACTTAAAACTTAAAAATAAACATAACTTTAAAAGTTTGACTCAATTTTAAAACATCTGGCTATTTTCTTTAAAATTGGACATTTGACTTAATAATTAAAATAACAGGTCCATAATTAAAATAACTTGGACCGATTTTAAAACATTTGACTCGAGACTCGAAAAACCGATCTGGTCCAACCGAACCTGCTGGTTCAATTGAACCGAACCAATCCAAAATCTAACCCTAACTGGATCGCACACCACACCCGCGCGGCGCACACGAGCAGTGGCCGTTCCTCACGTTCGTCCTCCCTGCTCCGGCCACCATGGCTGGAACCCCTCTGGCTGGACCACCCCCAGGTCCATACGGTCCTAACCTGACCGATCATGGCTCAAACCGTGGACCAACCAGGGAGAACGGATCAAGGGAAGTGGATGCACCAGCCATGTAGTGCGATGCGCCACCCTCGAACTCTACGGCTTTATCTGGTGCACTCGACCACCTAACCACCTTCCTACCTCAACCTAGACCACCATGAGTCCCCTAGGAACCTCTAGGACCGAGCCATAACCCCTGGAAATTGCCCTGCCCGAAGCCTCAAGAGAAGGAAGCAAAACATGTCAAAACCGTGAAGCCTATGCATGAATTTCGAACCAAGAAGATTAGATCTAAACATATTGCATATAATTCACACCATAATTTCTTAAAAACAGATTAATACAGTTTAAATGGTGAGAAAAGAAGTTGATATCACATGCTTGGTTTGTAAAAGATGTAGATCTGTGAGTTACCAAAGTTGCAGGCGCGAGATCGGGGCACCAACGGCTTTGGATCACCAAGCTTGATCAAGGATGAATATTTTCGAAAGTTTTGTGTGTGAGGGGAGGGGAGGAGATGGCTGGTTGTAGAAGTGAAGGCTAGGTTTGATTCAAATTTGTGTTTAAGAAATAATGAATGTGACTAATATGACCCCTATTGATTTAATTAAGAAAAATATAAGCTTGCCCCTCTAATTAATTTAAAAAGGTACTTAAAACTCCCAATTGGGCTTTGAATATTAAATATTTTCGAAATCAAGGCCTACTCCTAATTTAAAATGCCTTAAAACTCAATATATCAGCCCGTATAGGCGAAAAACGGGTTCACCTCCAAAATAATTATAAAAATCCTAATTTTCAGAAATTGCTGTTTAAAATAAAACAAATTTAATTCTTAAAAACTTATAACTTAAAAAAAATCTCAAATTATTATCATTCCGGTCGGTCCTAATCTCGTCCACGCGTCTGTAGCTCAAGCATGCTGAAAATAACACATGCATCTCATGCAGCATAAAATCATAAATAAATCATATAAAATGGCATGTAATCATCTAAAAATATTTTACTCCTAGTCATGCATTCATTTCTACGTAGTCAAGAAATTCTAGACGTTACATGCTCGCAACCACCCACCATGGCCTTGCACGTGGCCACGACGCTCTGGGAATCTCGACTACGTCCAGCACAACTGGCCATCCTGCATTTGTCAGCATCCCTGGCGCTCCGCACGCCTGCATGCCCTGCACGTCCTGCACTTGGACGCGCAGCTTTGCCCGCACCTTGATGACACATCCCACCCAAATGTGCCCTAAGCCAACACTTGTGCCCTTGTCGCATGCACTCGACCCGAGATAAGGCACCGATATGCCATGTCACTCCACATTCATGCCATGGTCCGACTTGGTCCATTAATTTTGTAACAGTACTCTACTAGTGCGCAATGCCCATAAGAAATTAGGTTCCCCACCTTAGCACCTTGAATCACTCAGTCGAGTTCGGTTAGAGATACACCTTGCTTTTATGCGCTACCAATGAAATAGCAAAGCCCGTGAACGAAAAAAAAGGGCTTGAGTTGACTCGAAATATGTTCGAATATAGTTGAGTTCAGTTTGTACTCAATAATTTGAATATAAGCCAAATATTCTTTCTAGTATGCTTAAAAATTCGAGAAAACCGAGCCAGCTCTATTCTTTCACCTCTAATTTGGTTAAAGTTTCGGTCGGACGATCTTGAAATATACATATTTTATACCGCTATACGTCTGTCATTGCAATTTATGTTACAATATTACCAAAAATTCAAATGCAATATGGAAACCGGTAATATCAGATCTTTTATTCTTGTACATAATCTTCCTTTTGGTTTAAATATATATAAATAAATAATTTATAAAAATTAAAAAAACTTTTGATATTACGGTCAAAGATAAACTAACTGTTAGTTTAGGTACTAAAATATAAACTGATTATGATATCTTCACCAATTTTAATTGACGTCTTCCAAATATTTTTTAGGACAATTTCTTGAATTACGTAGATGCAAATTCTTTTTGTTTTAAAAAATAATTTCTTTTAATTTTTTTCTAGTATTTGGAAGCAAAAAGGATTGGATTTCGTTATAAGACAAAAATCGAAATAGTTACAGGGCTCGGGCCCATTTTGAAGCCGTATTTCAGCCATAGTATTGGCCTGCTAGCAGGTGGAGGATACCGTTAAAGTGGCCCATATTATTTAAAAGCAATACGCGCCAAAAGTTGGACACCATAACGTTGAGTTTAGTAGGCGCGAATATTCTTATCCAAATCTAACTTAAAATGCGTTCAAAAAAAGGAAATATATATATATATATATGTATGAATATCTGATGATATGACACTTATTATTAATGTCACATCATCAGCTGCTCACAGAAGTGCCCACGCTATCAGTCATATATATATATATACCAGCTGCTCATAGAAGTACCCACAGTATCAGTCATATATATATATATATCCTTATTTACGTAACAAGATCCCCGAAGATCACGGAGTATCTCGCCCGCCCGAGATTTACGCCGAGGTATCCTCCTCTCTATCGACTTAGCCCCTCTATAAATACCACCAGGTTTGCTTCTTTATATTCATTCACTCATTCTTGCACACCTTTGCACACAGCTTATAGTTGCTCTCGCTCTCTCGCGCGCACTGTCTGACTTAAGCATCGGAGGGGCTTCGTCGGACACACTTCCGACGCCCTCTGACGAGTTATTTGTGGCCGCAGGCACCGAAGTGAAACGCAGTCCAGACCCAGTCGTCCGACGTGTTCGAGCTCCTCGACGTGGTGGTGTCAGCTCTCGGCTGAGGTTAATTCGGCTACATCAGAGGCATAAACCCCACTCACTCTAATAGATTATAAAGTTTTGATGACATCTTTCACTCAAATAGCACGCCTATATATATCTTTTATAAATATCATAATCGATATTCCTGTTAGTTTAAAGATAGGGGTTTGTTTGAAATAAAATGAGCTATATTCATGAAATGACTGATGAGAATAATGAGGAGTCACTCCGACGCAAACTGAAGATAAAGAGAGCTGTAGCTTTTGGGCAATATATGTTTCATTAACCCCACAAATAAATAAATGACATTTCGCTGTGACAACTCGGGCCACTTCCATAATAATAATAATAATAATAATAAGAATAATAATAATAATAATAACAATAATAAGAATAATAATAATAATAATAATAATAATAATAATAATAATAATAATAATAATAATAATAATAATAATAATAATAATAAGTGTTTCCCTCCACATCCATATCTGAAACCTCCTATATTCCTCTCCTCTCCCGCTTTCCACTTTCCTCCTTCCCAAATCAGTTTTTCCCCAATTCCAAGTTCAGTTTCTTCCTCAATTCCCATTGAGTATCATTCAATTTGTTTCCCAATTCAGAAACCCCTTAAACCCTCGAACCAGAACGGTTTCTGAAAATGGGAATGAATTGGGAGTTCCAAGAATTCAATACCCCTGTTTGTTCCACTCCGTGAGTAAAATCCAATCATGCAACAGCAGAATTCAAGGAAACAGTTCTCATTAGCCGCCGTGAAGCCGCCTTTCGGAGGAAGCGGTGGCGGCGACTACCACCACTTCGATGATGTTGGTCCTCAACGTCTCCACCCTGATCAAGATTTCGATGAAGCCATCGTTGTGAAGACTCCACCTGTGAGCCTTTTCATCCTTTTAATCACTTTGTACAGTGATATTCGCGAGCGTTTTCTATATGAAGTTTTATCTGGTCCTGTGAGTGGAGATAAGTGAATAAGGTCCTCCTTCTGAGACTATTGTGGTGCTGTGATTTGTCGCTGGCTGTCGACTTTTAGATGAATTTTGATGTGAATTTATAAGTTCAGCTATTATTTTAGGATCAAGTTCTTTCTAATATGAAGGAGTGATATTTTTTATGTTCCGCGAAATATTACTAACTTATAAAAAATGGGTAATTCGGTTAATTAATTACAGATCCAAACCTCAATACTTCGGCTTTATTGCTTCAAGATTTCATCTCATGTGTTATTAGACAGAACAGTGTAGTGGCTTTTGGTTCGTATTCTTCTATGTGCTGGTTTATGCCGCTTCCCGGGGGCGCAGCGGAAATCAAAAAAGCCCCGGAAAGCGTTCAATACATCAATGACAATCTACAAACATACATAGGGTGTTCATAGATTTGTTACCTTGCTGGCGTCTAGGCGCTTGGCTCCAACCAGTTTCACTGGGAAAATCTGGCTCTTGTCGGTAGGCGGCGGTAGATACTCCAATCAGGTCCACGACCGGAATCAATCTTCCTCCGTCAATCTGCACTAGAAGACTTGACGGATTTCGCCACGGACGAAATCACCTCGTCACGGTGATCGAAAAAAGTCCGATCACGAAGCGGGCGGCGGACGGCGGCGGCACACGGCGGCGCAAGGCGGCGGCCGGCGGCGTGCGTGAGGTTGTGGAGAAGGGGGGCGGCCGATTATGAGTTTTTGGAGGCTAGGGTTAATTATTCAAGTGAAGTGATTAGCCCTAGAGTAACTCATACAATTATAAGTAATTCATGGGCTTGAACCGGCCCAATGGACTTAGGTCAAACCCAGGTCCATATGAACATTCGGTTCGTTTAATTCACTGTGGTTTCATCATAACTCCGATCGACGATCAGATCGGACCGATCGACTCAGTTTCCAAAACTGAATATTATGATGTGAAAAACAATTTTTCAGATTACCTAGTCCAAAATGACAGTTTATTGATGGAATTGAAGAATTACAGAAGAACGTTTATTGATGGAATTGAAGAATTACAGAGGAATGATCGGGAAAATTACAGAAAGATTGAACACCAAACCCAGGCACTTGCCTGTCCTCTAGCTACGCTAGATATGAAACTGATCTCACTAACTGATTAACTTCCCTCCCCCGCTTCCTGTTTACTTATACTATGTCCACTCTTTATCTTGGGCCTTGGGCCTCCTATTATATATGTGACTTTGGGCCTGGGCCTATTTATTCTCCTAACAATATCCTCCTCTCTCAAATCAGCCTTGTCCCCAAGGCTGGTATACGGACATTGAGCTTGAAAATCGACCACATCCTCCCACGTGTCTTCTTCAAGTGGCTTCTCTTTCCAGTGACTTGCCAGCATATCGAAATTCACTTCATCGAGTTTCAACCTCTCTTTCGTAGCCGAAACCAGCTTCTTACCTTCATCTTCTTTCAGTTGCCCAACTGTATATTCATCAATTGCGCCAACCATGTAGGTAATCTCGTAACCTTTCTTCTTGAGGCGTTCCAGTGATGGGTAATTCTCCCCAACCTTGCTTTCTCCAGTAATATAGTATATAGCCTTGAACTCCATCTGATCTTCCACAGAGAAGTGTTCTACAGTAAGGCGATACTCCCAATTACTTGTCGGGCTCTTGTAACATGCCGCATACTCATCTTTTGTGATTTCTTCTGGCTTCCGTCGCCAGATGGGTTTCTGCTTGTTGATAAGCTGCCATTCATGCGCAACTTCTTTACTCTTCTTCTTCTCACCCTTGTCCTTCTCTTTCTCCTCATCAACTTCCTTAGTGCCTCCTTCCTGTTCCTTCTCACTTTCATCGTTTTCCTCGTCACTGAACTCTTTTTCCGTGGTCTTCCCTTCCTTCACGAAGAGGGTGATCTTAGTCTCTTTCCCAAGCTGCTCACCATCCTTTGTTACTATAGGGCCACCCCAACTTAGTTCAATCACCACCTTACGCACCAAATACTCTTGATGGGACTGAATCTTCCTCTCCTTGCATCGATTTCCTCCTCTTCGCTCGACACCTGCTCTATCTCCCATGCCCCTGTTGTTGCTTGTGTTTACCACCGCTTTACGATTGATTTGTTGGATTTGGGCGGGTCTGTGCTTTGGGCCTGGGACGACTGAATCTTCCTCTCCTTGCATCGATTTCCTCCTCTTCGCTCGACACCTGCTCTATCTCCCATGCCCCTGTTGTTGCTTGTGTTTACCACCGCTTTACGATTGAATTGTTGGATTTGGGCGGGTCTGTGCGTTGGGCCTGGGACATCCTCCTTGCGGCCCAAGAGATGTGGTATACGGCATTCTTCTTTCGTCGTATACGACATTATTAACAGCAGAAGAAGCAGTAAGTCTTCTTCGATGTGTTCATCTACTGGAAGTGTCCCCCATTTCAAAGAGGCATCTGATTCGTAGGGTTTTGCCGCCTTTCGGCCACTATACCTATGGATCAGCTCCTCCGCAGATCGTTTCCAATTCCAGTTTGGAGTTCTCGATTTCACCCCCTGGAACCTATCCCTTACATTTACTCCAATGGCAATTGCTGCCCCGCCGGCACCGCCCATCCGTGCACCGCTGCTGTCGCTCCACCCTACAATTACTACCAGCAAAGTTCCGACTATGACGCCATC
>KV014401.1:0-49676 GCA_001598015.1 Dorcoceras hygrometricum | reverse complement strand
CGAGAGTCGCAAGAGATCCGATAGCTATGCATACATCTTGGAGATCGAATAGTGACATCACGAGTGTTACTAGGTAAACCCATTTACCTAAAACACTTCTAGTACTCTGTCCAGAGATTTATACACTATTATCTCCTCAGATAGCATAGGATATCCACGCATGAGAGTCCTTTCAACACATATATCCCGATCAGATCAACGACCATTGGTAAATCGAGAGTCGCAAGAGATCCGATAGCTATGCATACATCTTGGAGATCGAATAGTGACATCACGAGTGTTACTAGGTAAACCCATTTACCTAAAACACTTCTAGTACTCTGTCCAGAGATTTATACACTATTATCTCCTCAGATAGCATAGGATATCCACGCATGAGAGCGAGCGGTGAATCCTCGACAACGAAGCATCGACTCCTACATGCATCGGGACCTCACCCAATCCCGTCGCCTAATGATCCCAAGTGAGTCGGCAAACGGGTCAAAGTGAGACGCCTATCATGTAGAGTCTCAATGACGTTTCGAGTAGTGATGACTAATCAGTACAACCAAGAACTCGGACTTATCCACTCGACAAATGGTAACCACTTGGAAAGTCCGAACGAGGGTAGTTCGATAGATCACCAGGTCACTATCCATCTGCATGCTCAGAACATCACAATGTTCCCTACCAATGAAACATGGTACTTCGCATCGCAGATGCTAGTCTCAAGCTCGGGCGGCCTTATCCCCATTTTGACGGCCCAATCGACTAGGAACGAGTTCAGAATATACAGTGACTATTAGATGTGTTTCATGATAGCCGTCATACCCACTATCACATCTAACATACACTATGGTGCATTCTAGGTCTTTATCCAACACAATTTTTAACATTATAATCATAATGAAAATAAAGAACGCCATAAACAAATGCGAATATCATATATAAATAGCGTTTCATACAAGAGTCTATAAAACCCACACGCCACAAGTTGGCTAGTTGGGCATCTACTCTAACAGAAGGACCCTCCAATTCCAATTTGGGAGGTGGTCTTAGTAGAGAAGATCTGATGGCAATTGCTACCATAGTTGTCACGACTCTGCAAGGGTTGGTTAACTCCAACAACAACAACCAAGCTCATCCTCCTCCCCCTCCACCTCGTGGGACGAAGTTCTACTACGAGTCCCTCCGCAATAATAAAGCCCCCACCTTCGATGGGAGCCACGACCCCGAAGTTGCTCAGACCTGGATGAAGAACATCAAGACGCAGCTTCGACGACTGGAGGTCCCAGACGCAGTCAAAGTGGATGTGGTAACACCACTACTCGACTGTAAAGCTGGGAAATGGTGGGAAGCAGTCGAGCCCACCATGACTGCCAATGGACAAGTTATTACATGGCAGAGGTTTCGAGAAGCATTCTTGAAACAATACTTTCCCATGGAAGTCAGAATGCAACGGCTCAGCGAGTTTGAAACCTTCACTCAGACTGCAGATATGTCGGTAGTAGAGTATACCTCCAAGTTCAATTCATTGGGCACCTATGTCCCAACGATCATGGCGGATAATACTCTGAAGATGCACCGATACAAGAAGGGTCTGAATAGCCGTATCCAGTCAGCCCTTGCAGTCTACCAAGCCACGAGTCTTAAAGACTTAATGGGAACTGCAATCCGAGCAGAGACTGACATAAAGAGGCGGGAAGCTGACAACAAGAACAAACGCCCCCTCAATGCTCAGGCTTCACACGATGGGCCTAAGAACAAGCGGCCAAACTTCAACAACCGCGGCTCAGATCCTACCCCGAATAACCAGACGTTGCCCACTTGCTCCTCCTGCGGCCAACGTCATAGTGGAGACTGTCGCAGGCAGAGCGATGCATGCTTCAAGTGTGGAAAGTTGGGCCACCGAATTGCGGATTGTCCGGAGAACCAAGGTCCAAAGGCTGGATCAAGCAATACGACTCCGAAAAAGCCAAAGCCCCGAGAGGACAAGCCCAACGCTCGCGTGTTTGCATTGACACAAGAAGAAGCTGAAGACGCCAACGACGTGGTGGCAGGTACCATTTCTATCAACAAGCTTCCTGCTTATGTGTTGTTTGATTGTGGTGCTACGCATTCGTTCGTGTCTAGGAGATTTGCTAAGAAGTTAGGGTTAGAGCCTGAAATTCTATCTGAACCCTATAAAGTAGCAACTCCTACCAACACTACCATCGAGACACATAAAATCCATCAGAACTGCGAGTTATCGTTAAGCGACCATTCATTCTTTGCGAACCTGATACAACTCAACATGGTCGAGTTCGATGCCATTTTAGGAATGGATTGGCTATCTAAGCACCATGCATTAGTAGATTGCCGAGGTAAGAGCATGAAGCTCCAAACCCTCGATCAAGAAGAGTTGATATATCATGGTAAGAACAGAGCGAAAATCCCTACTTTCTGCGGCCCAGGCATGGACAACCATGAAGTCAGGAGCAGAAGTTTTCTTGGCAATGATCAAGGAAGTAAAAGAAGGAGATGAACTCAAGATAGAAGACATCCCAGTGGTGCAGGAGTTCACAGATGTATTTCCAGATGACTTACCTGGAAAAAGTGTCTGATCGAGAAGTTGAGTTCGAGATCAACCTAGTGCCAGGGTCGGCCCCAATATCCAAGGCACCCTATCGAATGGCACCTGCTGAGAGTTTGACTATATCGATGGTAAGACAGAGCGAAAATCCCCATTTCCTGCGGACCCAGGCATGGACAACCATGAAGTCAGGAGCAGAAGTTTTCTTGGCAATGATCAAGGAAGTAAAAGAAGGAGATGAACTCAAGATAGAAGACATCCCAGTGGTGCAGGAGTTCACAGATGTATTTCCAGATGACTTACCTGGAAAAGTGTCTGATCGAGAAGTTGAGTTCGAGATCAACCTAGTGCCAGGGTCGGCCCCAATATCCAAGGCACCCTATCGAATGGCACCTGCTGAACTCAAGGAGCTCAAGGACCAACTACAAGAACTGCTAGACAAAAAGCAGATCCGACCCAGTGTGTCACCTTGGGGAGCTCCAGTCTTGTTCGTCAGGAAGAAGGATGGAACCATGAGATTGTGTATCGACTACAGAGAGTTGAACAAGATCACAATCAATAATAAGTATCCTCTTCCAAGAATTGACGACCTATTCGATCAACTCAAAGGAGCTACAACCTTCTCCAAGTTGGATTTAAGGTCAGGCTATCACCAGCTGAAGATCAAGGCTAAGGATGTTCCGAAAACTGCATTTAGGACAAGATATGGTCATTATGAATTCACATTGATGCCATTTGGTCTAACCAATGCACCAGCGGCCTTCATGGACCTCATGAACCGTGTGTTCAGACCATTCCTCGACAAATTTGTGGTGGTGTTCATAGATGATATACTTGTATATTCATCAAGCGAAGAAGACCACAAGGAACATCTCCGAATTACTCTCCAAACTCTACGAGAGAAACAAATGTACGCCAAATTCAAGAAGTGCGAATTCTGGCTGAAGAGTGTGGCATTCTTAGGCCATATCATCTCCGAAGCAGGCGTATCAGTGGATCCAAAGAAGGTAGAAGCCATCATGGACTGGCCTGCACCTAAGACGGTGACGGAAGTTAGAAACTTCTTGGGATTGGCCGGCTATTATCGAAAGTTCGTAGAAGGCTTTTCTTCAATAGCTTTACCACTCACTAGACTCACCCAGAAGAACTCCAAGTTCAACTGGAACGAAGAATGTGAGACAAGCTTCGAGACTCTGAAGAAGAAGCTTGCATCTGCCCCTGTTCTAATGCTACCCGTAGGGGACAAAGGCTTTACCATCTCTGAAGAAGAAGCTTGCATCTGCCCCTGTTCTAATGCTACCCGTAGGGGACAAAGGCTTTACCATCTACAGCGATGCATCGAAAGAAGGACTAGGGTGTGTGCTCATGCAAGATGGCAAAGTAATTGCATATGCATCAAGACAACTGAAGACGCATGAACGCAACTATCCAACCCACGATCTAGAGCTAGCAGCGATGGTTTTTGCCCTAAAGATTTGGCGACACTATCTTTATGGTGCAAAATGCGAAGTATTCACCGACCATCAAAGTCTCAAGTACATATTCACTCAGAAGGAATTAAATTTGAGACAAAGGAGATGACTCGAGCTGTTAAAGGACTACGACTTAACGATCAACTACCACCCAGGAAAGGCAAATAAGGTGGCCGATGCGCTAAGTCGGAAGAATATGAACAAGGTAATACTATCTTCAGTCTCAGCCCAACCATGCCTTAAAGAATTTATCAAGCTAAAACAAGATCAAGACCCCATCTTGATGCGGCTGAAAGAATAGACCAAGGAAGGAAGAGTGACCGATTTCCGAACGGACCAAGATGGAACCCTTTGGATGAACGGACGACTATGTGTACCCGACGTCGATGACCTCCGTCAGGAAGTGATGTCTGAAGCACATAAATCCAAATTCTCAATCCAACCGGGAAGTACAAAGATGTACAGAGATTTGAAAGAACACTTCTGGTGGAATGTGATGAAAAGAGATGTGGCTGATTTTGTTGCTAGATGCCACGTATGCCAACAAGTCAAGGCAGAAAATCAAAGACCCGGAGGATTGTTACAACCGCTAGAAATTCCGGAGTGGAAGTGGGAAAACATATCCATGGACTTTGTAGTAGGTCTGCCGAAGACAAGATTAGGCCATGATGGAATATGGGTAATCGTGGATAGGTTAACAAAATCCGTGCACTTTCTGCCGGTCAGAATGAACTATGGCTTGGATAAACTAGCTTCGTTGTACATGGACAACATCGTCAGACTGCATGGAGTTCCGACCAGCATTCTGTCAGATAGGGATCCAAGATTCGTATCTCCTTTATGGAAGAGCTTCCAAGAAGCCATGTGAAGTAAGGTTACCCTCAGTACGGCGTATCATCCGCAAACAGATGGCCAAACTGAGAGAACCATCCAGACCCTAGAAGACATGCTGAGGACTTGCACATTAGACTTCGGTAGTAATTGGAGCGAACATCTACCCCTGATAAATTTCTCATACAACAATAGATACCACAGCAGTATCGGAATGGCACCATTTGAAGCCCTTTATGGACGAAAATGCTGATCGCCACTATATTGGGATGAAGTCGGAGAGAAGGCTATCACAGGGCCTGAACTCGTCCAAGAGACAGTGAAAAAGGTAGCCATGATAAAGGAGAGACTGAAGGCAGCCCAGAATAGACAGAAGAGTTGGGCAGATTTAAATAGAAGACCCTTGGCCTTCGAGGTAGGTGAAAAAGTGTACCTTAAGGTTTCACCAATGAAAGGAGTAGTCCGATTTGATAAGACCGGAAAACTGAATCCCCGGTATGTCGAACCATTCGAAATCTTAGAAAAAATCGGAACACTTGCCTACAGACTAGCCTTACCGCCCAGTATGTCAAGAATCCACAATGTCTTCCATGTTTCACAACTAAGAAGATACATCTCGGATTCTAGCCACGTTCTGGATGAAGGGCCACTCCTTGTGGAAGGAAATATGACCCAAGGACTGAACTATGAAGAAGTCCCGATTAGAATCGTGGACAAAAAGGACCAGGTACTCCGACGAAGAACGATTCCTTATGTCAGAGTCCAGTGGTCCAACCAAACCGAGAGAGAAGCCACATGGGAGGTGGAAGAAAAGATGCGCAGCCAATATCCCTACCTTTTTGATAATCAAGGTAACCAAAGTTTTGAGGACGAAACTTCTTTTAAGGAGGGATGGATGTGAAAACCCGAAAAAAAAAATCGGGTCAAACAGATTTCTCCCGGTCAAAGCAGACCTCTCGCGGTCAACCCAGAATTGTGGGAGAGATCTGAACTCGAGAGGCATGCAGGCGTCCGCAGCGTGTTTTTAGCAAAACGACAGAGTTTAGACCAAGTGGAAACGACGCCGTGTAGAAGTAGCGTTGTTCAGAGATCTGTTTTGGCGCGCGGGCGAAGAGAGATCTTTTGCGTGGGCACGCGGGTGTGCGAAAGAGAGATCTGACGCACAACCTGAACGACGTCGTAGAACTTACGCATGCAAAAACAGATCTCTCCCGTAATTGAGAGGTCTGATGCGCAAGCGAGAGATCTGATAGGCGTAGCGTGGGAAGGATGCGACGCCGTATCGATGGGATCCGATGTCTTGGCAGATGTCAACGCGAGTCAACTCTATCTTCAGAATAGGCGTAGCGTGGGAAGGATGCGACGCCGTATCGATGGGATCCGATGTCTTGGCAGATGTCAACGCGAGTCAACTCTATCTTCAGATTTCTCTAGCGATTAGCCCGAAACGCGCAGATTCCTCCACGTAAATTCAGACTTCACAATATTCAGATTTCACGACACAAAAATTCAGATCTCTGGCTCACGAAATCCCAGCAGTTTCGGCGTGCATTCAGATCAGATTTCTCAATTTTAACCGTAGATTTAGGAGGATTAAAATCTAATTAAACCTCTTAATTCCAAGGCATAATTGTGCATTCGTAACAGCCATTTTATGGCCATAAAGGCAGAGAATTAAAGCTTTAAATGACAGGCCTTTGATTACCCTCACTTCCACGCCTATAAATACTCGATTGTGATTGCAGAAATCACACACCATTCGAAAATCCCTCAGTAAGAAAAGCAGCAAACTCACGTTGAAATCCTGTAGGAAATCTGTCAGATTTCACCCTGTGCAAATTACGATCCAGCGTGTGCGAGACTTAGAAAAATTTCGTGCAATCGATTTACTGTCAAACTTCGTTCGAACAGCAGGGTTTGTGCTACCAGATTTCACCCGAAAATTATGATTCCGGTAAGTGGGTTTTTGCTATTATTTTCGTTTGTTATATTATATGTATTATTCATTTCAAAAATTCAGTTTTGAACATACTGTTCGAGCACCTTTTTGTTCAGATTTCTGTTTCGTTTCAAGCTCCGTTGGCACTGATTTTTTCTATCGTAATATGGGTCTACGGAATATTCCGCACTCTGGGTTACTTGGTGTAACCACATGGCCTCGACCCCTTAGAGGAGTAAAAATTAGGGACTGATCAGTAAACCATAGATACGAAGTAATCATCAGTGCTATCAGTTATGTTATGTTCTGCTCTGTTATGATCTGCTCTGTTATGCTCTGCTCTGTTCTGATTATGTTCTGCTCTGAATTCAGTCATATATATATATGTATAATTGTTATGCTCGAATGGTATCCCCCACTTGCTGAGTGTTTCCCCAAACACTCACCCCTTACTTCTCCACCCAGATAAGAATGAAGAGCAGGTGGAAGAAGAAGAACAAGAACAGTTCTGGGGCTGGTGAAGATTCAGCTTTGTTGATGTAATTTAATTATTTTCGCTTCCGCAAATTTCTCTGATTTTCCGATGTAGAAACGATTTTATTTTGGATATGTAATAGACTGGTTTGAGCTATGCTATGATGGCTTAATGTTTTACAATTTTATAATTGTTTAATATTGCCGATGTCATGAGTCTCAGTTTCGGGGCGTGACATTTGTAGTTTATTTATTTAAAATTTTCGGATCGGGGCGTTACACCCGATTGCTGAGGTTGAGAAGGTCCTATAAACCTAGATGCTTCCGACGGCTGAGCAAGGGGATATGGTCTCCGCGAAGAACCTCCAGAAAAACCCTGATGCGACAGGGTAGAGAGCTATCCGCTAGCAGAAGGACAAACGCCCGCAAAATGTCCAATCTGCCCACAGGTATTGCAAGCGCATCGCACTACAAGACACTGAGAAGTCCGATACTTGCCTCCGCGTGTCCTTAGAACCCTGACCTTGAACTCGCTCCATAGGAACTGTTCGAACCAGACGAACTCAAACTTATTCTCCAAAATTGTTTTCCTCTCGGCCTAAACCTTTGACGGTTCAAAGACTACGGTGCCTAAGGAGGTTGGTTAGAAGGCATCCTAGATCGAATAAACACCCTATCCAGCTTTCGGCTGAACCTGAGATTGCTTATTCGATATACCCTCCTTAGTGTCAATCGCTCAGTACACGGCATCAGCATAGGTCGAAGAGGAACTTGCTAACACCAACGGGAAGAGATCCTATCACGTCCCGAGACCGAGACTCATGACATCGGCAATATTAAACAATTATAAAATTGTAAAACATTAAGCCTCATAGTATAGCTCAAAAACCAGTCTATTATATAATCAAATAAGCGTCTTTACAACTGAAAATCGGAGAAATTGCAGAAGCGAAAAATAAATTACATTAACAAAAAAAAATGAATCTTCACCAGCCCTAGAACAGCTCTTGTTCCTCTTCTTCAACCTGTTCTTTGTTCTTATCCGGGTGGAGAAGTAAGGGGTGAGTGTTTGGGGAAACACTCAGCAAGTGGGGGATACCATTCGAGCATACAAAATATACATATACATATACTGAATAATAGATCTCAGAACATAGCATATACAGACAGAGCATAGCATAACAGGTAGCACTGCTAATTACTTCGTTTCAATGTTTTACTGATCAGTCCCTAATTTTTACTCCTCTAAGGGGTCGAGGCCATATAGTTAAACCACGTAACTCAGAGTGTGGAATATTCCGTAGACCCATATTACGACAGAAATATCAGTGCTAAAACATAGCATAATTCATATCATGAACAAAATTTGATGCGGAACAATTGCTCGAATAGTAACTCAAAACAGAGCTTAGTATGAATAATATATATAATATTTGAAATGAATATATATAACAAAAGCCCACTTATTGTAATCGGAAGTGTGAATTTGGTAAATAAATTCTGGTATCTGACGTCTGGCGTGCAGCACTTTGACGTGGGAGTTTGCTGATATTTTACTGAAGAATTTTTTATTCGAGTGAGGAAAACGTGCTGCCACAACTGGGTATTTATAGGAGCAGGAGCAGGGTAGTCAAAGGTCAGTCATTAATGCCTTAAATTCCTGATTTCATGGCCATAAAAAGGCTGTTACAAAAGCAAAGGTTTAGGCATTGATTTGGGTGAGTTAATTGGTCATTAATCCCTCTAATTTGGCAGTTACAATTGTGAAATTTGCTCTTTACGCGTGAAGAAGCTTACTGGAATTCACAGGCAAAATCTGAGTTCGTCGCCAAAATCTGAATTTTCGTAGGTCAAAGCTGAGTTGACCAGTCATAGCTGAGTTGACTGCTGACTGTACAGAATCTGTGTTGACTGCTGACTGCTCGCTGTTGACTGTACATATCTCAGCTGACTGCTGATTGCTGACTGTACAGTTCTTAGCTGACTGCTGATTGCTAACTGCTGACTGTACAGATCTTAGCTTACTGCTGATTGTCCAGAATCTGAGTTGACTGAGCAGGATCTGAGTTGACTGAGCAGGATCTGAGTTGACCGACCAGAAGCTGAGTTGACCGACCAAAAGCTGAGTTGACCGATCAAAAGCTGATTTTTTTTTTGCTCTATTTTCGGGAGCTGGATTTTCGAGTTTTCACATCCCTCCCTCCTTAAAAGAAGTTTCGTCCTCGAAACTTTGGTTACCTTCATCGTCGAAAATGTAGGGATATTGACTATGCATCTTCTCTTCCTTTTCCCACGTGGCTTTTCTCTCGGTGTGGTTGGACCCTTGGACTTTGACATACGGGATGTTCTTCATCTAAGAACCTGGTCCTTTGTGTCCACGATTCGAATTGGGACTTCTTCATAGCTCAGTCCTTGGTTCAAATTCCCTTCCACGAGGAGTGGTCCTTCATCGAGAACATGACTAGAATCCGTGATATATCTCCTTAGTTGTGAGACATGGAAGACATTGTGGATTCTTAACATACTGGGCGATAAGGCCAGTCTGTATGCAATTGTACCTACTCTTTCCAAGATTTCAAATGGTACGACATACCGGGGATTCAGCTTCCCGGCTTTATCGAATCGGACCACTCCTTTCATTGGAGAAACCTTGAGATACACTTTTCGCCTACCTCGAAGGTCAAGGGTCTTCTCTTTAGATCTGCCCAACTTTTCTGTCGATCCTGGGCTGCCTTCAGTCTCTCCTTTATGGTAGCTACCTTTTTCATCGTCTCCTGGACGAGTTCAGGTCCTGTGATAGCCTTTTCTCCCACTTCATCCCAATACAGCGGCGATCGAAATTTCCGTCCATATAGGGCCTCATATGGTGCCGTTCCTATGCTGCTGTGGTAGCTATTGTTGTAGGCGAACTCAATTAGAGGCAGATGTTCGCTCCAATTACTACCAAAGTCTAGGGTACGTGTCCGCAACATGTCTTCTAGGGTTTGGATGGTCCTCTCAGTTTGGCCATCTGTCTGTGGATGGTAAGCCGTACTAAGGGTGACCTTACTTCCCATTGCTTCTTGGAAGCTCTTCCAGAAACGAGATACGAATCTTGGATCCCTATCTAACAGAATGCTGGTTGGAACCCCATGCAGTCTGACGATGTTGTCCATGTATAAGGAATCGAGCTTATCCAAGCCGTAGTTCATTCGGACAGGCAGAAAGTGCGTGGACTTCGTCAACCTATCCACGATTACCCATATTCCATCGTAGCCTAGTCTCATCTTCGGTAGACCGACTACAAAGTCCATGATTATTTTCCCACTTCAACTCTGGAATTTCCAGTGGTTGTAATAATCCTCCAGGTCTTTGATGTTCTGTCTTGACTTGTTGACATACGTGGCATCTAGCAACAAAATCAGCAACATCTCTTTTCATCCCATTCCACCAGAAGTGTTCTTTCAAATCTCTATACATCTTGGTACTTCCTAGGTGGTTTGAGAACTTAGATTTATGTGCTTCAGACATCACTTCCTGACGGAGGTTACCGACGTCGGGTACACATAGTCTTCTGTTCATCCAAAGAATTCCATCTTGGTCTGCTCGTAAATAGGTCATTTTCCCTTCCTTGATCTGGTCTTTCAGCCTTATTAAGCTGGGGTCTTGATCCTACTTTAGCTTGACCAGTTCTCTAAGGCACGGTTGGGCTGAGATCGATGATAGTATCACCCTGTTCATATTCTTCCGACTCAACGCATCGGCTACCTTATTTGCCTTTCCTGGATGGTAGTTGATTGTCAAGTCGTAGTCTTTAAAAAGCTCGAGCCATCATCTTTGTCTCAGATTCAACTATTTCTGAGTGAATATATACTTGAGACTCTGATGGTCGGTGAATACTTCGCACTTTGCCCCGTAAAGATAGTGTCGCCAAATCTAGGGCAAAAACTACCGCAGCTAGCTCTAGATCATGGGTTGGGTAGTTGTGTTCATGCGTCTTCAGTTGTCTTGAGGCATAAGCAATTACTCTGCCATCTTGCATGAGTACACACCCTAGTCCTCCTTTAGATGCATCACTATAGATGGTAAAGCTTTTGTCCCCTTCCGGTAGCGTTAGAACAGGGGCAGATGCAAGCTTTGTCTTCAGAGTTTCGAAACTTGTCTCACATTCTTCGTTCCAGTTGAACTTGGAATTCTTCTGGGTGAGTCTAGTGAGTGGTAAGGCTATTGATGAGAATCCTTCTATGAACTTACGATAATAGCCAGCCAGTCCCAAGAAGCTTCGAACTTCTGTCACTGTCTTCGGTATAGGCCAGTCCATGATAGCTTCTACCTTCTTTGGGTCCACTAATACACCTGCCTCAGAAATTATATGGCCTAGGAATGCCACACTCTTCGGCCAGAATTCGCACTTCTTGAACTTGACGTACAGTTGTTTCTCCCTTAGAGTTTGAAGGGTGATTCGAGGATGCTCCTTGTGTTCTTCTTCACTTGGTGAGTACACAAGTATATCGTCTATGAACACCACCACAAATTTGTCGAGGAACGGTTTGAATACATGGTTCATGAGATCCATTAAGGCCGCTGGTGCATTGGTTAGACCAAATGGCATCACCGTGAATTCGTAATGGTCATACCTTGTTCTAAATGCAGTTTTAGGAACGTCTTCAGCCTTGATATTTAGTTGGTGATAACCCGACCTCAAATCTAACTTGGAGAAGGTTGTAGCTCCCTTGAGTTGATCAAAGAGATCGTCAGTTCTTGAAAGAGGATATTTATTCTTGATTGTGATCTTGTTCAACTCTCTGTAGTCGATGCACAATCTCATAGTTCCATCCTTCTTCTTGACAAATAACACTGGAGCTCCCCAAGGTGACACACTGGGTCTGATCTGCTTTTTGTCCAGCAGTTCTTGTAGTTGGTCCTTGAGCTCCTTGAGTTCTGCAGATGCCATCCGGTAGGGTGCCTTGGAAATTGGGGCCGTTCCTGGCACTAGGTTGATTTCGAACTCAATTTCTCTGTCACGCACTTTTCCAGGTAAGTCATCTGGAAACACTGTTAGAGTAGATGCCCAACTAGACAACTTGTGGCGTGTGGGTTTTTATTGACTCTTGTATATGACAGTCTTTATATATGTTATTCGCATTTCTTTATGGCGTTCTTTATTTTCATTGTGTTATATGATGTTAACAATTGTGTTGGATAAAGACCTAGAATGCACCATAGTGTATGTTAGATGTGATAGTGGATATGATGGCTATCATGAAACACATCTAATAGTCACTGTGTATTCTGAACTCATTCCTAGTCGATGGGGCCGTCATTGGGGTCATTAGGCAGCGGGATTGGGTGAGGTCTCGATGCATGTAGGAGTCGATGCTTCGTTGTCGAGGATTCACCGCTCGCTCTCATGCGTGGATATCCTATGCTATCTGAGGGGATAATAGTGTATAAATCTCTGGCCAGAGTACTGGATGTGTTTTAGGTAAATGGGTTTGCTTAGTAACACTCGTGATGTCGCTATTCGATCTCCAAGATGTATGCATAGCTATCGGATCTCTAGCGACTCTCAATTTACCAATGATCGTTGATCTGATCGGGATATATGTGTTGAAAGGACCGTACTGTACGCTAACCACGACCAATTGGTTCTTGCAGGCACTATCAGTGATACCTAGGGGATCATGGGGCGATGTTGCTAGGCGCTTTACCATGATCCGATGGTCAAGTCCGAATTGTGATTTCGGAGCCGCAATGGTTGTGGGCCCACGGCTAGTTGTATCCCTGAACCATTGAGGGTCACACAAGTACTGGATTCATGATTCCCGCACGGAAACTGAGCTCAATTTGTTGAGCATAGGAGGAGGATTTTCGGGAGTGCGACTTCCTAAAAGTCAACAGGGGTCAAATTGCGATTTCCCAAAAGTTGAGGGGCAAAACTGTCATTTTGGTCTAGGTGGTCTGAAAAATTGTTTTCACATCATAATAGTCAGTTTTGGAAACTGAGTCGATCGGAGTTATGATGAAGCCACGGTGATGCGGGTGAACCGAATGTTCATATATTGGACTGGCCCGCCCCAGGTCCATTGGGCCGGCTCAAGCCCATCACTTATTTAATAAGACCTAGGGCTACCATGAGACACACACAAGATACAACCTAGCTCTCATAGCCGCCCACCCTCTCCCACACGCCTCACGCCGCCGCGGACCGCCCATCGCCGCCGCTGCCGTCGCCCGGTTTTTCGTGTGATCGGACTTGTTTCGATCACCACGACGAGGAGAATCCGTTCGTGCTAAAATCCATCAGATCTTATAGTGCAGATTGACGGAGGAAGATTGTTTCCGGTTGTGGACCTGATTGACGATCTACCGCCGCCTACCGTTTGAAGTGCCGATTTCCTCGTGAAACTGGTCGGAGCCAGGCGCCTAGACGCCAGCAAGGTAGCAATTCGATAAACGCCCTATGAATGTTTATTGATTGTTTTTAATGTATTGAACGTTTCTCGGGGCAACTTTTAACTTCCGCTGCACCCCCGGGAAACGGGATCCGGATCCGCCATTGTATGCCAACAAACACATCTGCGAACTCTTGCACCACTGGGATGTCTTCTATCTTGAGTTCGTCTCCTTCTTTTACTTCATGGATCATTGCCAAGAAAACTTCTGCTCCTGACTTCATGGCAGTCCATGATTGGGCAGCAGAAAGTAGGGATTTTCTCTCCTTATTCTTCCCATAGTATATCAGCTCTTCCTGGTCAGGTTTGGAGTTTCACACTCTTATCTCGGCAATCTACCAATGCATGGTTCTTAGGTAGCCAATCCATCCCTATGGCATAAAACTCGACCATGTTGATCTGTATCAGGTTTGCAGAAAATGTGTGATCGTTTATGAATATCTTGCAATCCCGATGGATCTTATGTGTTTCGATGGTAGCGTTGGTAGGAGTTGCTACTCTATATGGTTCACATAAAATTTCAGGCTCTAGCCCTAACTTCTTAGCAAATATCCTAGATATGAATGAATGGGTAACACCACAATCAAACAACACATAAGCAGGCAGCTTGTTGATAAAAATGGTACCTGCCACCATGTCGCTGGAATCTTCAGCTTCTTCCTGTGTCATTGCAAACACACAAGCATTGGGTTTATCCTCCCTAGGCTTTGGCTTGTTCGGAGCCGTGCTGCTCGGTCCAGCCTTTGAACCTTGATTTTCTGGACAATCTGCAATTCGGTGGCCCAACTTTCCACACTTAAGGCATGCACCACTCTGCTTGCGACAATCTCCACTATGACGGTGACCACAAGATGTGCAAGTTGGCAACATTTGGTTGTTCGGTGCAGATGTTGATCCACGGTTGTTGAGGTTTGGCCGCTTGGTCTTAGGCCCACCGTGTGAAGTCTGAGCATTGAGGGGGCGTTTGTTCTTGTTGTCAGCTTCCCACCTCTTTATGTCAGTTTTTGCTCGGATTGCAGCTCCCATTATGTAGCACCCAAACCCAACGGGGCCACGAGAATTGGGGTAAATAGAAATTTTCGAAATAAAAGAAGGCGAAAAGATAATTTGTTATAAGATGTATCCTTATAACTTAAAAGAAATCAAAACACAAAACAACTCGAAGACTAGCAGGTACTTATTTGCGCGCCAACTACCGAAGACATTTGCGGAAAACAGTTTTCATTGATAATTGCAATTGCGATTTACAACAGCTGCTACTTTATATAAATATATAACCATTGCAACTGATTTAATACAGTACGTTCTAAACAAAATACATCAACTAAGACACGGAAAACGTAGGCCTTGGATAAACACAACACTACCCAGCAGCTGGTATCAGCTTTCACCTCCTGCTCGCTCCTCAACTGTCATACCTGCACCATTTTAAAAGCTAATGAGCCGGGGCTCAGAAAGTAAAATCTGAATAATAACAATTTCATAAAACGCAGGAAGACATCTGAACCTACATAGATATTTTATAAACAATTCTTTCATAATCTTAGAGACAGGGGATAATAGCCCAGCTCTTAACATCAATTTCTTTTCTTTAGATTTATGGCATATAAGCTCCTCATGGTCCATTGTGCACTTTGATCAAAATGACTCCCGATATCAGTTTTAGCATATAGCTCATATGAAAGGGCAGTCGACATCTAGACAACTGCTCACCCTTCTCCTTGGTGACCGTCAACTATCTATGTCATAATCTTAAAATAAACTTTGGTTCCATTTAACAGTCCTTTCTTAAAACTTTCTTTCTTAAAATCCTCGGTTTCCATCATTTAAAACTCTCGCTTCCATTTTTTTTTCAAAACTTTACTGAGTATTGAGTTCGACTTTGGAAACGTAATAATGGAAAAAACCAGTCGCAATGCAGGGACCAGTCGCAGGAATACAACCAGCTGTAACAAAACCAGCTGCAAGACCTTTTATTAAATCAATGTATTAAATGAAACGATTTCGTTGAAGTAAGTAGCAGATAGGATGACGTAAGACTATCTGCTGATATTTTGTAACTTAAATAAACGACGTCGTTAGCGAAAGAATCAGTCGTAAGGAAAATCGCTAACTTAAATGAAACCAGTCGTGACTTTGGAATGAATATACGAACTAAAACGATGTCGTTTGCAAGGAAACCAGATGTCAATAAAATTATGTTGTTCAACGCAAATGCTAATAACCAACTGCTGATTATAAACAGTACAACTACTGAATACAACGGTAGAATGCAACTGCTGAATATGAACAGTGCAACTGCTGAATACAATGAAAACAACGCAACTGCTGAATTTTACGAAAACAACGCAACTGTTGAATTTTACGAAAACAACGCAATTGCTGAATTTTGACTCGATAAATATAATATCAAAACAACAACTATGCTATCATCCGTTGCCTATCAAACCATACTTTATAATGATTCAACTAGCAACTACCGATTACACAGTTATCAAATTCCGATATTACAACTACTGAAAGAAGAACATTCATAATAGTTCTGGGAATAAACTCGAATCCTCAGTATTTTTAAAACATCAAAATATTTCTGGAAAACATTTTGGAAGCATCATAAACATCAAAACATCATTTCCGAACCCATCTTCTTTCCTTTGAACATGTATAAAATCTTTTTAAACACAAACTTCAACATACTTTAAACATACAGGCAAGCAGATCCATAAAAACAACAATATATGCTTCAAATGGTGTAGCAAAGGATCAGCTTTTACTTGCCTTAAACAAAGCTTTGCGACAGCAATCAATTCCTACAGAAATCTTCTCTTTGAACAACACACGAACTCTTCTGGAAATATTTTGAAGAACACTCTAAGACTTTTCTTTGCAATTGATAAAAATCTTGCTTTGAAAACAGGTTTTTATATGAAAGGGATTAGTGGCAAGCTACTTGTGAAATCAAGCATGACACACTTATAAAATTTAGTAAAATTCCCTTCATATCATTTTAAATTTGTAAAACACCAAACATTTTTCAAAAGAAATCATTTGTCCTCCTTCAAATATTTTTCAATTGATTTAAAACCAATTCGTGCATCGTTCTTTGGAGTCATCTGCTGGAACCAGCCGCAACGCATCTTGTTGTCCTATAATCAATTAAATCAGCAATTATATAACATTTAAAATTGCCAATTTGGCCCATAAAATCAATAAAATGCATAAATGTGGTCTATGGATTTTGGGGCGTTACAACTCTACCCTCCTTAAATAAATTTCGTCCTCGAAATTTACGTAGCAAATAAATGTGGGTAAAGACTTAGCATATCAGCTTCTGTTTCCCAAGTTCCTTCTCGCTCCGACTGATTAGACCATTGTACCTTAACCATAGGAATGCTACGGTTTCTTAATCTCCTAATTTCTCGGGGGAGAATTCTTTCTGGTCGCTCTTAGCTTAATTCCAGTGTTAACTGGATTGGTTCATGACTTAATATATGCGTGGGGTTAGGAACATATTTCCTCAAAGCTGATACATGAAAAACATTATGTACTGCTGCCAGCTGGGGAGGCAGAGCTAATCGATAGGCTAACGTTCCTATCTTCTCCAAAATTTCATATGGTCCAATATATCTTGGACTCAGTTTCCCTTTCTTTCCAAAACGCATAACTCCTTTCATTGGAGTTATTCTCAAAAATACGTGATCACCTATCTCAAAATTCAGTTCCCTTCTTCGATTATCTGCATAAATTTTTTGTCTACTCTGAGCAGCTTTCATTCTTTCTCTTATTTTTTAACAGCTGCTGCTGTTTGTTCCACAATATCTGGTCCCAAACCAGCTCTTTCACCAACTTCATCCCAATGAAGGGGTGTTCTACACTTTCTGCCATAGAGAGCTTCATATGGAGCCATTTGAATCGAAGCTTGGAAACTGTTATTGTAGGCAAACTCTACCAGTGGCAATTTCAAATCCCAACTTTCTGAAAAATCCACAATACAAGCTCTGAGCAAATATTTTAAAATTTGGATCACCCTTTCCGATTGTCCATCAGTCTGGGGGTGAAACGCAGTACTGAATGTCAGCTTTGTACCCATAGCTTTATGCAAACTTTTCCAAAAAGCTGATGTAAATTTAGGGTCTCTGTCTGATACAATGGAAACTGGAACTCGTAGCCTCACTATTTCTTTAACATACAATTCTGCGTATCTGCTCACCTCATATGTTATTTTAACTGGTAAGAAATGAGCAGACTTAGTGAGTCTATCAATTATAACCCAAATGGAGTTATATCCTTGAGCTGTCCTTGGTAATCCAGTCACAAAATCCATCGCTATACTTTCCCACTTCCACTCTGGAATAGGCAGTGGTTTCAACAATCCAGCTGGTCGCTGATGTTCAGCCTTCACCAGCTGACATGTCAAACATTCAGCTACAAATCTAGCAACATCCCTTTTCATTCCTGGCCACCAATACAACTGCTGGAGGTCCTTGAACATTTTTGTACTTCCTGGATGTACTGAATATGGAGCTGTATGAGCTTCTTTCAAAAGTTCCGCTCTTAAATCATCTACTTGAGGTACCGAGATTCTGCCCAAATACCTAACAATTCCATCTTCTGAAAAATAGAGACTATTGCCTCTTTCTTTATCTTGCTTAACCCACTTCTTCAATTGTTCATCTTGCTGCTGACCTTCTCGAATTTGATTTAACAAATTTGATCTTACAGAGAGGTCTGCTAAAATCACATTACTGCTGCTACTGGACACTATCTCGAGTCCAAATCTTTCAATATCAGTTTCCAATGATTTCTGAACAGTTAGTTGCGCTAGTCCTGCTGATTTCCTGCTTAGAGCATCAGCTACCACATTTGCTTTTCCTGGATGATAACTGATAGTGCAATCATAATCTTTAACCAGTTCCAACCATCTCCTCTGCCGCATATTCAATTCTTTCTGAGTAAAGAAGTATTTCAAACTCTTGTGATCTGTAAATATCTCACACTTCTTCCCATACAAATAATGCCTCCATATCTTAAGGGCAAAGACAACAGCTGCCAGTTCTAAGTCATGCGTTGGGTCATTTTTCTCGTGATCCTTCAGCTGTCTAGATGCATATGATATGACTTTACGACCTTGCATCAACACAGCTCCTAGTCCCAACTTTGAAGCATCAGTATAAATTACAAATTTTCCTTCATCAGTTGGCATTGTTAAAACAGGTGTTTCAATCAATGCTTGCTTCAATTTGTCAAAACTATTTTGACAATCAACTGTCCAGTTGTACTTCACCTGTTTTCTTGTTAACGCAGTCAATGGAACAGCTATCTTAGAGAATCCTTGGATAAATCGCCGATAATATCCAGCCAAACCCAAGAAACTCCTTATCTCTGCAACATTCTTTGGTGCTGGCCAGTCGCGAACAGCTTCTACCTTGGCTGGGTCAACTTCTATTCCATCTTTAGAAATTATATGGCCTAAGAACGATACTTTCTCCATCCAAAAATCACATTTGCTAAATTTAGCAAACAACTGCTTATCCTTCAGAATCTGGAGAACGATTCTTAAGTGTTGAACGTGCTCCCTTATGGTCTTAGAATACACTAAGATGTCATCAATGAAAACCACTACAAACTGGTCTAAGAATGGTTGAAAGACTCTATTCATTAAATCCATAAAAGCTGATGGAGCATTTGTAAGTCCAAAAGGCATAACTAGGAATTCATAATGACCATACCTAGTTCTAAAGGCTGTCTTATACACATCAGATGCCTTAATTTTCAGTTGATGGTATCCCGACCTCAAGTCGATCTTAGAAAATACCCAACTGGTCGAAAAGATCTTCTATCCTAGGTAATGGATACTTATTCTTGATCGTCAATTTGTTCAACTCTCGATAATCTATACATAACCTCATACTTCCATCCTTTTTCTTAACGAATAAAACAGGGGCTCCCCATGGGGAAGTACTTGGTCTAATAAACCCTTTTTTAAGCAGATCTTGTATTTGTTCTTTCAGTTCTTTCATTTCTGATGGAACTAATCGATATGGTGGTCTAGATACTGGAGCAGCTCCTGGAATCAGATCAATTGAAAACTCTAATTCCCTATCCGGTGGTAATCCCTGGATATCTTCTGGAAAAAAACTCAGGAAACTCATTTACTACCTCCACGTCTAGCAGCTGGGGTCTATCAGCCGCTACTAAAGATGATAAAATGGAAGGGAATTTATTGACATGCTTGGCCAAAAACTGGAATGACTCTTTTCCTGGAGGGTTAACAACTACTGCTCGTAGTTTAAAATCAATTACTACCCCATACTTAGTTAACCAATCTATTCCCAAAATCATATCAAATTCTGGCATTGGTAACACAATCAAATCAGCAGTGATCTTATTTCCCTGAAGCTTAAGTTCTAAACTTTTAAACAACTCGTGCGATACCAACTTCTCCCCTGATGGTACCGACACACAATAACCTATCATTACTTTCTCCGGCTGGATAGGCAGTTTCTTAACAAACTCAGCAGCAATAAATGAATGTGTAGCTTCTGAATCTATCAAAGCTAGAGAAGGAAATCCAGCTATCAAAATTTCACCTGTGACTACTGTCGAGTCTGGAGGAGCTTGTTCAGCTGTCATAACAAAAGCTCTGCTGGTCACCAGTTGTTTGAGCTTTGGACAATTCTTCAAAATATGTCTAGGCATTCCACATTTATAGCAGACGTTTTGTCCAAGTCTGCATTGCCCCAAATGATTCTTGTGACACTTAGGACATTATGTTCTAATATTACCAGCAGGAACAGAGCTAATAGGTTGGATCAATAGAGGCTTTTGCTCTTGAGATCTCTGCTGGTTCTTGTTCTGCTTCTTGAACGGCCTCTGGTCCTTCTGCTGAAAGGCTTGTCTCTTTTGCTGCCTTTCTTCATCGACATCTTTCCAATCTCTTTCAATTTGCAGGGCTCTATCCACTGCTTCTCTATAAGTTCTTGGCACAGATAGCCTAACATTCATTTTGAACATCTGCTTCAATCCTTCTACAAAGTGACTCAATTTCTCTTCTGGGTCACTTCCTATTAGTGGCACAAAATAGCACCCTCTTTCAAACTTCGGCACATACTCCTGTACGGTTAAACTCCCTTGTTTGAGGGTCAAAAATTCCCTCTTCAATTCAGACCTCTTTCCAGCTGTGAAGTATTTCTCGTAAAATACTTGCTTGAAATCTTCCCATGTAAGATTCAGCAGATCCACAGACAACTTGGCTCCTTCCCACCAAATCATCGCATCTTCTCTCAACATGTAGATAGCACACCTTGGTCTATAAAAATCAGACATTTGGAGATACTCGAAGATAACCTCCATGGATTTAATCCAGCTTTCTGCAACTAGTGGATCAGTAGTACCACTAAATTCCTTGGGTTTATGTCGTCTGAACTTCTCTTGGGGATCGTCATTACTAGGTCCCCTGCTGCTGGAAGATTAGCCATTGCCTCTATTGTTTTGTTCTACTAGCAGCCTTAACAATTGTGTGATATTAACATTATTATCACTATCAGTTTCTTCTAAAGGAATACTTCGTCTAATTCTTCCTCTTCCTGCCATTCTATATTCTATAGCCCATAATCCACCACATACATATATCAGAACATGCTAATCAATTTAAAGACAGTGCTCTGAAAATAAACTCACAACTTAGAGGAACAGTCGATGAACTCTGATTCAGCTGATGGTGCGTGTGTTTATCTCAGGAACGTTGCTATGATACCATGTTGTAGCACTCGAACCCAACGGGGCCACGAGAATTGGGGTAAATAGAAATTTTCGAAATAAAAGAAGGCTAAAAGATAATTTGTTATAAGCTGTAATCCTTATAACTTAAAAGAAATCAAAACACAAAACAACTCGAAGACTAGCAGGTACTTATTTGCGCGCCAACTACCGAAAACATTTGCGGAAAACAGTTTTCATTGATAATTGCAATTGCGATTTACAACAGCTGCTACTTTATATAAATATATAACCGTTGCAACTGATTTAATACAGTACGTTCTAAACAAAATACATCAACTAAGACATGGAAAACGTAGGCCTTGGATAAACACAACACTACCCAGCAGCTGGTATCAGCTTTCACCTCCTGCTCGCTCCTCAGCTGTCATACCTGCACCATTTTAAAACCTAATGAGCCTAGGGGCTCAGCAAGTAAAATCTGAATAATAAAAATTTCATAAAACGCAGGCAGACATCTGAACCTACATAGATATTTTATAAACAATTATTTCGTAATCTTAGAGACAGGGGATAATAGCCCAGCTCTTAACATCAATTTATTTTCTTTAGATTTATGGCATATAAGCTCCTCATGGTCCATTGTGCACTTTGATCAAAATGACTCCCGATATCAGCTTTAGCATATAGCTCATATGAAAGGGCAGTCGAAATCTAGACAACTGCTCACCCTTCTCCTTGGTGACCGTCAACTATCTATGCCATAATCTTAAAATAAACTTTGGTTCCATTTAACAGTCCTTTCTTAAAACTTTCTTTCTTAAAATCCTCGGGTTCCATCATTTAAAACTCTCGCTTACATTTTTTTTTTCACAACTTCACTGAGTATTGAGTTCGACTTTGGAAACGTAATAATGGAAAGAAACCAGTCGCAATACAGGGACCAGTCGCAGGAATACAACCAGCTGTAACAAAACCAGCTGCAAGACCTTTTATTAAATCAATGTATTAAATGAAACGATGTCGTTGAAGTAAGTAGCAGATAGGATGACTTAAGACTATCTGCTGATATTTTGTAACTTAAAGAAACGACGTCGTTAGCGAAAGAATCAGTCGTAAGGAAAATCGCTAACTTAAATGAAACCAGTCGTGACTTTGGAATGAATATACGAACTAAAACGATGTCGTTTGCAAGGAAACCAGATGTCAATAAAATTATGTTGGTCAACGCAAATGCTAATAACCAACTGCTGATTATAAACAGTACAACTACTGAATACAACGGTAGAATGCAACTGCTGAATATGAACAGTGCAACTGCTGAATACAATGAAAACAGCGCAACTGCTGAATTTTATGAAAACAACGCAACTGCTGAATTTTACGAAAACAACGCAATTGCTGAATTTTGACTCGATAAATGTAATATCAAAACAACAATATGCTATCAGCCGTTGCCTATCAAACCATACTTTATAATGATTCAACTAGCAACTACCGATTACACAGTTATCAAATTCCGATATTACAACTACTCAAAGAAGAACATTCATAATAGTTCTGGGAATAAACTCGAATCCTCAGTGTTTTTAAAACATCAAAATATTTCTGGAAAACATTTTGGAAGCATCATAAACATCAAAACATCATTTCCGAACCCATATTCTTTCCTTTGAACATGTATAAAATCTTTTTAAACACAAACTTCAACATACTTTAAACATACAGGCAAGCAGATCCATAAAAACAACAATATATTCTTCAAATGGTGTAGCAAAGGATCAGCTTTTACTTGCCTTAAACAAAGCTTTGCGACAGCAACCAATTCATGCAGAAATCTTCTCTTTGAACAACACACGAACTCTTCTGGAAATATTTTGAAGAACACTCTAAGACGTTTCTTTGCAATTGATAAAAATCTTGCTTTGAAAACAGGTTTTTATATGAAAGGGATTAGTGGCAAGCTACTTGTGAAATCAAGCATGACACACTTATAAAATTTAGTAAAATTCCCTTCATATCATTTTAAATTTGTAAAACACCAAACCTTTTTCAAAAGAAATCATTTGTCCTCCTTAAATTTTTCAATTGATTTAAAACCAGTTCGTGCATCGGTCTTTGGAGTCATCTGCTGGAACCAGCCGCAACGCATCTTGTTGTCCTATAATCAATTAAATCAGCAATTATATAACATTTAAAATTGCCAATTTGGCCCATAAAATCAATAAAATGCATAAATGTGGTCCTATGGATTTTGGGGCGTTACACATTAAGTCCTCAAAGCTTGTGGCTTGGCAGACTGCAAGGGCTGACTGGATACGACTATTCATACCCTTCTTGTATCGATGCATCTTTAGAGTATTGTCCGCCATGATCGTTGGGACATAGGTGCCCAATGAGTTGAACTTGGAGCTATACTCTACTACCGACATGTCTTCAGTCTGAGTGAAGGTTTCAAACTCGCTGAGCCATTGCATTCTAACTTCCATGGGAAAGTATTGTTTCAAGAATGCTTCCCGAAACCTTTGCCACGTGATTTGTCCATTTGCAGTCATGGTTGGCTCGACTGCTTCCCACCATTTTCCAGCTTTACCGTCGAGGAGTGTTGTTACGACATCTACCTTGACAGTGTCTGTGACTTCCAGTAGTCGAAGTTGCGTTTCTATGTTTTTCATCCAAGTCTGGGCAACTTCGGCGTCAGGGCTCCCATCAAAAGTGGGGGCTTTGTTCTTGCGAAGGGACTCGTGGTAGTACTTAGTCCCACGAGGTGGAGGAGTAGGAGGAGGAGCTTGGTTGTTGTTGTTGGGGTTAACCAACCCTTGGAGTGTTGTGGCAACTATAGTAGCTATTGCCATCAGGTCTTCTCTGCTAAGACCAGTTCTTGAATTGGAGGATCCTTCACCTCCATTGTTACTGTCACTTCTCCGATTTCCTGTCATATTCTGCCATAGAAAGCTTGCTAAGAATGGATGCGTATAAATGTGAAATGATCGAGACTACTATATCATGAAGGGATAAGCAAATTTTGAATAGAACGATGAATTGAATACAAGGCTTAATCGAAAGGTAAAACATGTTCTATTCATCCAAAATATCTCCCCCGCCTACAGGGATTTCCTCAATCTCTTCTTCTTCCGGGTCTTCTTCCGGTTCTTCCTCCCATTCATCATAGAATGGATCAGGGGCACCGTTAGCTTCTTGCAGCCCTTGGATTGTTTGGAGTAGGCTATCTTTCTCCTCTACCAGGGCCTCGATGATTAGGTGTTGCGCTTGGAGCTAATCTTCGGCCGCTTGGATGCGAGCCTGAAACTTTTGATGACATTCCACATGGCTTTCTCTAGCCAGTTGTTTCTTTGCCTTCATCCTTTCAATATTCTTTGACATACTAAGGCCTATCTCGGTGAGTCCGGCAATGGTCTTGTGTGAGGCTTCTAGTGCTACTTGGGTACTCTCATGTTCTTTCTTTATAGTAGCTAACCCTCGTCTCTCGGTTGATAGTTGGACTCTAAGACGCCTAATCGTGCGACTTTGGTTGTCAAGGGCAATCTGCTTCATGCGAAGGGTAGCAGCAGCACGAGTACAGGGAGCAGAGGGGCCATTTCCTAAAATCGAAGATATTTCCAAAAATATAAAGTTGTGAGTTTATTCCATAAACTGAAAGTACTAACCATAGGGATTACAGAACAGTCAACGGAACTGAAATCGAAATCCTGTACAAAAAGTTATTGAATTTTCAAATCTTTCCAAAAATGGCAAAAACGCGATTTTGGAGGCCTAAACGTAGGAATTCGGCCGAAAAGCGCCTTAGGTCACTTGAAAGTGAGTATTGCTCGTTGGGCCGTTTCGTATGGGGTAGCACCGGTCTCATGCCAAAATCTGAAAATTTGTCCCGGACCTTGCAAAAATTCAGATTTGATTTCCCAGTCGGATTATGAACCTGGTGAGCTCTGATACCACTAAAATGTCAGGCCCCGAGACCGAGACTCAGACTCATGACATCAGCAATATTAAACAATTATAAAATTGTAAAACAATAAGCCTCATAGTATCTCAAAAACCAGTCTATTATATAATCAAATAAGCGTCTTTAAAACTGAAAATCGGAGAAATTGTGGAAGCGGAAAATAAATTACATTAACAAAAAAAACTGAATCTTCACCAGCCCCAGAACAGCTCTTGTTCCTCTTCTTCAACCTGTTCTTCGTTCTTATCTGAGTGGAGAAGTAATGGGTGAGTGTTTGGGGAAACACTCAGCAAGTGGGGGATAGCGGTAGAGCATACAAAATATACATATACATATACTGAATAACAGATCTCAGAACAGAGCATATACAGACAAAGCATAGCATAACAGGTAGCACTGATAATTACTTCGTTTCTATGGTTTACTGATCAGTCCCTAATTTTTACTCCTCTAAGGGGTCGATGCCATATAGTTACACCACGTAACTCAGAGTGCGGAATATTCCGTAGACTCATATTACGACAAAAATATCAGTGCTAAAACAGAGCATAATTTATATCATGAACATAATTTGATGCGGAACAATTGCTCGAATAGTAACTCAAAACAGCCCTTAGTATGAATAATATATATAATATTTGAAATGAATATATATAACAAAAGCCCATTTACTATAATCGGAAGTTTGAATTTGGTAAATAAAGTCTGGTATATGCAGTCTGGTGTGCAGCACTTTGACGTGGGAGTTTGCTGATATTTTACTGAAGAATTTTTGAGTTGAGTGAGGAAAACGTGCTGCCACAACTGGGTATTTATAGGAGCAGGAGCAGGGTAGTCAAAGGTCAGTCATTAATGCCTTAAATTCCTGATTTCATGGCCATTAAAATGGCTGTTACAAGAGCGAATGTTTAGACATTGATTTGGGTGAGTTAATTGGTCATTAATCCCTCTAATTTGGCAGTTAAAATTGTGAAATTTGCTCTGTACGCGTGAAGAAGCTTACTGGAATTCGCGGGCAAAATCTGAGTTTTCGTCGCCAAAATCTGAATTTTCGTTGGTCAAAGCTGAGTTGACCGTCCAAAGCTGAGTTGACCAGTCATAGCTGAGTTGACTGCTGACTGTACAGAATCTGTGTTGACTGCTGACTGATGGCTGCTGACTGTACATATCTCAGCTCACTGCTGACTGCTGACTGCTGACTGTTGACTGTACAGTTCTTAGCTGACTGCTGATTGCTGACTGCTGACTGTACAGATCTTAGCTGACTGCTGACTGAGCAGGATCTGAGTTGACTGAGCAGGATCTGAGTTGACCGACCAGAAGCTGAGTTAACCGACCAGAAGCTGAGTTGATCGACCAAAAGCTGATTTTTTTTTTGCTTTATTTCCGGGAGCTGAATTTTCGGGTTTTCACAGATCCGGCCTCAAACCATCCAAGAACTTGTTCGGTTTTGCCCTCTACTGACCAGTGACGTGAGGGACATAAGCGAAAAAAGGGAAGAAAATGTCTAGCATACTCGGCCACCTTCCCTTGCACCAAGTTATTGAACTCCTGCTTCTTGGTGTTGTAGTATGACTCGGGAATGTACTCCAGAAGAAAAGCGGCATAGAAACTCTCCCACAAGATCACCATACCCATCTCTTTCATCGCTCAGGAAGCACCCTTCCACCAGCACTGCGCATGCTCCCTCTGCTGGGACGTCGCCAAACTCAGTCTCCTCTCCTCATCATACTGCACACGGTCAAACAGTCCTATCATGCGCTCAAGACATCCCTTGGCTGCAAGTCCACCCTCAGCACCAGTGAAGGAAGGAGGATGTATCCACTAAAACCTAGCCAGAACCAGCTCCATATATCATCTATCTGTCGAGTCAAATGCTCCACTTCAACCTCGATCTGTCTAGCACGACGTCTCACAAGAACTCTCGACTGGGAAATATCCTCCTAACTATCTAAAGCTCTCAACTCATCTACAACCTACCTACCAGCTCTACTTCTACCTCTCCTCGACGGCATCTAAGAGGCACTCAAAGATAATCACAAAAGAAGGTAAATCAAGTATCCAAGCACATGCAGAAGGACAACCATTGTGCCTAGACTCGAGTGTGATAGAAAAGAATCGAGTTTATCCAATTTTAAGCTTTAATACCAAAATATCAGGATCGGTGCTCTTAGTATAGAATAAGCACGTAGTTATCAGTAAAAATGCAGAATCTTAAAAGGTGATTCAAATTTTTCTTTGGGCATGAACTGCAAACATATCTTCAAAATACGTGAATACTCAAAATACAGACTTTGATTCAAAAGTCAACAGTGAAAACAACGTCATCACCACAAAAGTATATATATGAATATAACCACAAATAGAATCAGTAATAGAACAACTACACAGGGCATTCCCTGGCAAAGACTCGATACAACATATATATAATGGGGACACTCAACGCTTATGGGGCTCCACCAGCTGATGCATATCAAGGACCAGCTGATCTACCTGAAAAACCTACAGTGGCCAAACACACGGGCAAAGCAGCCCCAAGGGAAAAACAACAAGGTCAAACATCAGTACGAAGAGCAATCGCAAAACAACAATCTAATAAACATGTAACATATCATGTCGTGCAATGCATAATAGACAACGAATCATCGAAATCCAAAGCACAGCGACACATATGGCTATCAATAACATAGTGGCCTCAAGGAATGTGAGTATATGGGAGCTACCCACTCGACTCACACACAGTACTAGAAGCACAACAACCAACTCAACCCACTGGTTCCCTAAGCTCATGAGAGCGTGGGAGCTACCCACTCAGTCTCATAGCGGCAAAACAACTCACAATAGGGAGAAGAGGGTGGCGGGTGCTACCCGCTCGGTCTAATTTTATATCAAAATAAATCTTTCTGGTACTATTCATCAATAACATCAGTTCTCAAAGGGTTCAAGCTTAACATGATATGTATGTATGCAATGCCAACAAGATCATGTAACAGCATACAATAAATACATGAGAAAAAGATCATCAATACAATAACAGGACAGTCAGGGCATCATCATGAAACACAAGGCTTGGAAACTCAGAATACAGCCACAGAAATGACAATATACACAAGAAATCAGCCCGGCAACTCAGCCCAAGCACAAACAGTTATGGAAACTCAGCACTCGCACAACAAGGCTACGGAAGTTTAGCATACAGTCACAGACACATTCACATGCTATCTCAAAGTTGTATATACAATCTCATATCGTACCTTGCTCCGATCTTACCAAAATACCTCAGTCAAGACTCACGGTTGAAACATCTCACACCACTGTCGATGCACAGCTCACGGCCAACAGCTCGGGATGGAAGAATCACGCCAGAAACCACAAGAGAGCTACAAATATGAAAGCATATCTAAGAAACCAAAGCTCCTAAATTCGGTCAACTTGAACTCAACCTCACAATCGAACTCAGCTCAAGGATTAACGCTAAGAACTGAAAATAACCCCAGGAGAACATGGTTACCTGAACCGAAGCGCAAATCGATCGTATAATGCTAAAAGTCGAACACAATAGCTTCTCTTTGAATTCTCTATTCCGGTCGCTATCATACTCTGTGCTTGACGAGAGGTTTCCAACCATATTACCCTCGGTGATCGGGAAAATACTAGGTCGATGAATAGTGACAACAACGAGGGTTTCGGGAAATATCTATATCGAACTCTATCAGGAGGTGATAAGATTTGACAGGTCTGAAATGAATAAATGTTGGTCAACGAGTGGAATATATACTTAAAGTTCTTCAGATCTGAAATACAGTGTTTTCAGATCTGCTCGGACATCCATAATGTATTCAGCTCAGGCATGAAATTCAGCCTGCATACTCAATTCAGATCTAGTTCCCAACAGTTTGCGTCACGACAGATCACGCTCGCAAGACAGGTCATGTGAGACCTGAAAATGTAATAGAAGATTAATTGTTGGATTAATTGGTTTTTAAGGAATTCTGGTGGTTCATATTTCTATTTGTAGGTTGGTTTGTATTTTTGGATCAGATTTCACATTTAGAGCAATTTTGGAAGTTTTCGGATTTTTGAGTTTTGTCTAAGTGTTGGATTCAGTCGTTGTAATTCTACCAGCTGTTGCGAGAGAAGCAGCAGCAACGCTGACGTGGATTTCAGACGTTGGTGTTTTGGTCACAAAAATCAGCAGACAACGTTATAGAACCCTGAAGCGACGATGTTTTGGTGAATAGGAACCAGCTGGTGGTTTGTTAGCGCGTTTCTTAGTAGCGACCAGCCGTTTGGTAAAAATACGTCGTTTTGGGAATTCAGCAGTTGGTGTGTTTCCTCTAGTAGCGATCAGCTGTTGGGTTATGCGACGCGGTTTGCATTTAGTTGAAACACAGCGTTTTGGGTATCAGCTGGTGGTCGCGTTATACGTTTACTGTTGAGGAATATGATGCGTTACTTTATCCAGTCGATGGTTTTGGTTGATCAGCTGTTGACAGTAAGGATGACGTGTGCTATGCGACGTTGTTTGGTTAAGTTGATGCGATGCCGTTTTGCATAGAATTGTTTGAGGATTCAGCTGTTGGTTTATTTTGCGATTGCTGGTTGTGTTAACAGCAATGCCTGCTAGTTTGGTTCTCAGCGATGTCGACTGGTTTTGTCGATGGAACTCGCTCTTGCTCCTGTCAGCTGGTGAGAAGTATATATATATGAGAAGACTTGGTCTTCGACTAAGATATCAGATTCCATACTTAGCGAAATAATTCTCCCGATTGTTGTTCTTCGCTTCGGACCTAGAACACTGTTCACCGTAGCATTTCTCCGGAAATTCCCATCATTTCCAGTCACCGTTTAGTACGTTTGAAGTAGCGCTGGACTCCTCTCGTGAAGCTCTTTCATTCTATACCATTCTCGGAGGCTGTTGTTATCTGGAAGTAAGATCGCAAAGTTTTTTACTTCGGCCGTGTGTTTGCTATTCAGGTAGCCTTTCAAATTAGCGATAAGATCTTACCTTTGAGCTTTGTTATTGAGCTTCCTGTTGAGAAGAATGGTAGAGTAATTGCTGGTTGTAGTGTATAACTCCCAGCCGTAAGTTATTGTGAATTACCGTGACCTTCTGTGTAGCTTTTGAGATCTGTGCGTTGTGTGTTTAGCAGGTTTCAACCAGATCTCTCGGGTCCCTTGTTGTGGTAATTGTGCTCAGAATTAAGGTACGGATTTGGAGCTTGTGAATCAGCAGGTTTATGGCTTGAGTGAATTGTAGTTGCTGATATCGTGAGATGGTTGTGTATGTTTGCTGTTGTGATTGCTGTTTTGCATATGAGTTATGCTAGTTGTTGCATACACGCATTATCATCTCATTTCAGCTATTGCAGCCATTGCTTTGTTGTTGTTGCTCTGTTTCTTACCAGGATGCGAGGGCGAGCGAAGATTCCGCACTCTCATCTCTCTGCTGGGATTTGTTAGCCCCTATGCGCCGAGTGGTTAACTACCACAGTTCATAGGTTGGGCAACGGCAGGTCGAGCTGTTGATGCATCTGGTATTGGTGGGCGAGTAGGGGTGAGTGGGTAGCGCCCACATGTCCTACACTCATCGTGGCCACACATATCTATTGCAGATTCCGTTGAGCTGTGCATTGAGTTCTTTGGCTCCCTTCCTTGGTTGTAGCCTTCAGCTATTGTCCCTGGTCTCATGCATAGCATCTGCATTTTATTCTTGCTGTTTACTGCTGTTTTGTAGTTTCTCTCCGTACTGGGGTTTGACCCCATGTCCCTCTGGGGCTTGGTTGTTTTGTTGCCTGTGTTGTTTTCAGGGAATCCGGGTTTTGCAGTTGGTCGTGGGTTTAATCCAGCTGGAGGTGCCCCAGAAGGTGGTTAGATTGTCCCAGTTATGTATATTATTTATATGCACTGGTATCACCGCGGGTGGGATGTCCCGGGTGATGCTTAGTTTATTGTAGCTGGCTGATAGCCAGAGGATACCATTTTCTATGATGCCTTGTTGTTTGTTGTATCCTTTGTTTGGTTGGTTTTGTTAGCTGGGATATCTATTTTGAGTATTGTCGTATTTTAAATTATAATGTTTTAAACTGTCAGGCCAAAAGCAAAAATTTTACCCGCTTTTTAGTAGCTTCCGCTTGTGTTTATGTGATTTTACTCTGTTGTGGGCACGAGGCCTGACATTTTTGGTATCAGAGCTTAAGCTGGGATAAGCTCGATTTCTTTGATCACACTTGAGTCTAGGCACAGTGTCGTGTGTTGCATGTGCTTGACCTATGTGATTATGTGATGCATATTGTTGTGATATCTATGCTGTATCTGTTCTCTGTTGCCTTATCCTATTGAGTGCCTTCGTAGACGCCGCCTAGACGTAGAGCTAGAGGTAGGGGCAGTTTCAGGAGTCGGAGGGACAGAATGAAGATCGGCGTAGTGCTCCTATTCGTACTCGTAGTAGACATGATGAGGAGGAGGAAGTTGGTGACTTGCCTACCCCTGTGGAGAGGATGGACGTTGTGATAGCGAGGTTTCAGATGATGAACCCTCAGGTTTTCAATGGTGACAAGTCGAGCGAGGATGCAGATTCGTGGCTTCGGAATATCACTGGTCTTTTCGATCGTGTCCAGTATGACAACGAGCTTCGTTTGAGTTTGGTGACCCTTCAGCTGAGGAAGGGTGCAGAGCGCTGGTGGCGAGGTGCTTCTAGTACTTTGTTGGAGACTGGCGTTGGGATTACTTGGGACAGCTTTTGTGAGACTTTTAGGCAGGAGTATGTTCCTGAGTCGTACGTGAAAACCCGTGAGCGGGAGTTCGATCATCTGGAGCAGGCTCGATGTCTGTTTGGAGTATGCTAGGAAGTTTTCTTCTTTGTTGGCGTACGTCCCTCATGTTTCTGGCCGGGATAGGGCCAAGAGGACCAGATTTTTAGAGGGTTTGAATGAGGAACTCTATCAGATGGTGCTGACAAGCAAACCCAAGACTTATGCGGAAGCAGTTGACAATGCTATCGATATTGAGGAGGGTTTGAGGAGTCATCGTGCTCGTAGGCAACAGGTAGTGCAGGGTGGTCATCCCGCTGTTCAGGGAGCACAGTCTTCGCAGTCTTCCCAGTCAGCGCAGCAGCAGCAGCCGCAGGTGGCACAGCAGTCTGGCCGTCAGAGGTTCCGACCCTGCGGTCAACAGTTCAAGAAGAAGTCTGGTTCGGGCTCTTCTGGTTCAGGTAGCTCGAGTACCAGCGATTCTCGGGTTGAGTTTTGTGGTTATTGTGGTGGCAAGCATCCTTCGACCCAGTGTGTCAGTGTCAGGGCTCATGCCATATCTGTGGTCAGTTTGGGCATTTCTCTAGGGTGTGTCCGTCAACTGGATCGCAGCAGGTCGTAGCCCCGTCTCAGGGTCGTGGAGGACAGTATAGGGGTCGTCCCCCTCAGTTTCAGCAGCCCAGGATTGGTGAGACTCAGTTCATGCCATTCCAGCTGCCTAGTCCGTCGCGATTCGGACAGTCGTCTCGGCCGTTCTATTCTGGACCTCAGCATGCTCAGGCCAATGCCATTACTAGGGAGCAGACAGAGGAGACACCGAGAAGGGTGATTGGAGGTCTTGTTTTCGATTTTCCTGCGCGTGTGTTGTTTGACACCGGTGCATCGCATTCTTTTATCTCTTATTCTTTTGTCATTGAGCATGGTTTGCATGCCATTTCTTTGTGCGATGTCGTGTCTGTTTCTACCCCGGGCGGTGTGAGCCTGTACTCCCAGGAGGTTTTGTTAGATGGCATTTTGAGATTTTGAGAGAATGTGTTGGTGGCGAATCTGATTCGTATGATGTTGTGGGATTTCGATTGCAATGTTGGGATGGACGTGTTGTCCAACTATAGGGCCTCCGTGGATTGCTTCCATAGGATTGTTCTCTTTAGGCCTTTGTCTGGCGAGAAGTGGGACTTCTACGGTCAGGATTCTCGATCGAAGATCCCGTTAGTCTCTGCGATGGAGATGTTCAGTTTGTTGTCCTTAGAAAATGCTGGTTTCATGATATACGTTTTGGATGCGTCTTCTTCTTCCCGTGTGCAGCTCAGCGACATTCCCGTGGTGCGACATTTTCCCGATGTGTTTTTAGAGGAGATTCCTGGTTTTCCTCCGAGGCGAGAGATTGACTTCAGCATAGAGCTGGTACCTGGCACAGCTCCGATATCTCGTGCCCCGTATCGTTTGGCACCTACGGAGTTGAGAGAACTCAAGGTGCAGTTGGACGATTTGCTGGAGAAAGGTTTCATCCGACCTAGCATGTCGTCGTGGGGAGCGCCCATTTTGTTTGTGAAGAAGAAGGATGGCTTAATGCGGATGTGCATTGATTTCCGCCAGTTGAATAAAGCGACTGTCAAGAATAAGTACCCTTTACCCAGGATCGATGATCTGTTTGATCAACTGCAAGGTTCTGCGGTTTATTCAAAGATTGACTTGCGTTCAGGGTACCATCAGTTGAGAGTAAGAGATCAAGATGTCGCAAAGACTGCTTTTCAAACAAGGTACGGACACTTTGAGTTCTTGGTTATGCCGTTTGGGTTGACCAACGCGTCTGCAGTCTTTATGGATCTGATGAACCGGGTCTTCAAAGAGTTCATAGATCAATTCGTGATAGTGTTCATTGATGACATCTTGGTATTCTAAGACTCGTTTGGAGCATAAGGAGCATTTTAGAATTGTCCTTCAGACGTTGAGAGACCAGCAGCTGTATGCTAAATTCTCCAAGTGCGAGTTTTGGCTGGATCGCGTCGTTTTCTTGGGTCATGTCATTTCAGCCGAGGGGATTTCTGTGCATCAAAGTAAGTTTGATGCTGTTTTGAACTGGGAGCGTCCCAGGAATGTATCCAAGATTCGCAGTTTCTTGGGTCTGGCTGACTATTATCGTCGTTTCATCGAAGGATTTTCTAGCATAGCAAAGCCGATGACTCAATTGATCAGAAGGACAAGCGGTTTGTGTGGACTGAGCAATGCGAGAATGCGTTTCAAATTCTCAAGGAGAAACTTACTACTGCACCTGTGTTGGCTCTGCCGTCCGGATCAGGTGGTTTCGTTGTTTGTTCGGATGCTTCGCTCAATGGATTGGGCTGTGTTTTGATGCATAATGGTCGAGTCATTGCGTATGCCTCGCGGCTATTGAAACCGCATGAGACTCGTTATCCAGTCCATGATCTGGAGCTAGCAGCCGTGGTCTTTGCGCTGAAGATCTGGCGTCATTACCTGTATGGCGAGCAATTTGTGGTGTACTCGGACCACAAAAGTTTGCAGTATCTGTTTTCGTAGCCTGACTTGAATATGAGACAGCGTCGTTGGATGGAGCTGCTAAAGGACTTTGATTGCGAGATTAAGTATCAGCCTGGGAAATCGAACGTAGTGGCCGATGCTTTGAGAAGGAAGGCTAGTGAGATGCTTGCTTCGTTGTATATCTCTAAGGATCTGGAGCATCTTAATACTAATGGTTGGAGATTCTACCCGGCTGAGGATTGTGTCGTGGTTTCTTCTTTCCAAGTGGAGCCACAGATTGTTTCGACTATTCAAGCAGCTAAAGGACTGATCCTTCCATCCACGAGTTGAAGTTAAAGGTCAGGGCTGGAGAACTTGAGGATTATTCTGTTTCTTCTGATGGTTGTTTGAGGTTTCGTGGCAGGATGGTTGTGCCTAAACTCATTGAATTTAAGGAGGAGATCCTTCGGGAAGCGCACTGCAGCAGACATAGTGTTCATCTGGTGCACGGAAGATGTACCATGCGTTGAAGCCGCACTTCTGGTGGGCTGGCCTGAAGAGCGACGTTGCTGGTTTCGTTGCTCGTTGTTTGAACTGTCAGATGGTAAAGGCCGAAAGGATGAGACCCGGTGGTCTGTTGCAGAGTTTGGAAGTGCCCCAATGGAATTGGGAGCACATAGCTATAGATTTCGTGACGCATCTGCCTCATACCAGCAGAGGATGCGATGCTATTTGGGTGGTTATCGATCGTTTGTCGAAGTCTGCACATTTTATTACCTATGGTATGACCTTTTCTCTGAAGAAAATGGCGAAACTGTACGTGGATTTTGTGGTTAGATTGCACGGTGTGCCTGTTTCGATCATTTCAGACCGAGATCCAAGATTTACTTCCAGGTTTTGGAAGAGTTTTCAAGCAGCTCTAGGTACCAGATCAGCTATGAGTACAGCGTATCATCCCCAAACGGATGGACAATCTGAGCGAACTATCCAGACGTTAGAGGATATGTTACGAGCTATTGTTATGGATTTTGGAGGTAGCTGGCGAGACGCGTTGTCTTTGGTGGAATTTTCCTACAATAACAGCTATCAGGTGACGATTGGCATGGCGCCGTTTGAAGCTTTGTATGGAAGAAAGTGCAGATCGCCGATATGTTGGGAAGAAGTGGGGGAGAAGCAGCTATCTGCCCCAGACTTTGTGCAGCAAATGAAAGATCATGTTGATGGTCCGAAAATAGGATCAAAAGATCAGCAGCCTCTCTTGTTAAAAGACTTTAGAAAATTTTGCGCGCTGCTACTACACTTGAGGTGCAATACCTCTTGTTCTTGAACACCTAATAAAAACTCACCAGAAGAGCACCGGAGACAGATCTGGTATGATTTAAAAATCATGCGGAAAATACCAGAACTGAATCCTAATATTTTAAAACAACTCAAACAGATTTATGTACAACATAAATCTGTTCGAGACTTACAAGTGCTTGTGTGCTAAACTGTATGCGATGCTAAGTAAATACAAGTGCTGATTTGTTATGCGTGCAATGCTAAAGTAATAATGCGATGCTGAAAGCTTAAAGAAATGGACCGATACACAGCATATTTGTTTCTGGAAGTTCGGACCTCAATGTCCTACATCTCCCCTTCTTCCACCTCGGAAGGATCCACTAGAAGATTTGATCTTACAACTTCGTGTACAGACCCGATCCCACAGCCAGCAGCTGTGAGAACTCCTAGACTCCACAAGTGCACACCAGCCGCAACTGTGTGACTAACTACATACACATGAGTTTTACGTCATCGTGCTTGGACGGGACTGTTTGAAACGTTTTGAGATTCATTCACTACTAAAATGTGAATGAATCTCTGTGTTAGAAGATTTGATCTTACAACTTCGTGTACAGACCCGATCCCACAGCCAGCAGCTGTGAGAACTCCTAGACTCCACAAGTGCACACCAGCCGCAACTGTGTGACTAACTACATACACATGAGTTTTACGTCATCGTGCTTGGACGGGACTGTTTGAAACGTTTTGAGATTCATTCACTAATAAAATGTGAATGAATCTCTGTGTGTGAGATTTGATACAATGAAGCTCTCAACTCTCTGTTTCTCACACACTAGGGAAATTGCTCTACACAAGCTAATTCTAGCTCCACTGTCAACTGCAATTAAGCTCTCTCTCGTATGATAGTTGACAGCTTCACTTCAGATTCATTTTCCCTCTGTTGTTGTCTTCTATTGATTTTCTTTTCTGTGCGACAACAACTCTCTCACCAGCATCTTCTTCAATGGCGCTTCTCGAATATATATAAGCCTCTGTTTGAATATGGCCGTTAGACTGTAGATTCAAATATTTTCTGCGCTTGTCAAGGCCGAATTGTCGTCTTTCCAAATACGTGCAACGCTCCTCTGTAAATTGTACTATTTCCCATAATAGTACAAATCTTGTTCCCTTTAATTTAGGCAATTTGCACGACTCTATTTCAGCCATTGATTCTTTCCATCTTGAGCGTTGATTGTGTCGAATGGCTGAATATTCTCCAACAGATTGTTCAACAGCTGTTCGCTCAGCTGTTGTTCATTCTTTGTCACAACACTTCGCGCAACAGCTGTTTCTTTGTCGACTGGATATTTTACGCCTGGTTGCAACGCTTTGCTACTTCTTATTTTCTTGCGTCTGGGATTTCTTGTCGACTGGATATGCAAAGCTTGCGACTGGATGTATAGAGCTTGCGACTGAATACATAGCAACAGCTGGTTCATAGAAGCTCTCGACTAGATGTGATGTTGCTTGCGTCTGGTTGTCCAGCTGGTGGTAATGATATGCTTGCGACTGGACTTCCCACGACTGGTAGATCAAACGATGTCGTATCAACTTATGTAAACGACATCGTTTTGCTATCGCTATCTCCAAGTACTATCTGCTGGTGAACAGTAGCTTGCGACTGGATTTCCTCCTCTACGACGTCGCTTCTCTCTTGCGTCTGGATGTACAAGCTACCTGCTGGTTCTTCTTGAGAAAAGTACCTGCTGGTTCCTCTTGAGAAAAGTACCTGCTGGTTCTTATCACGAATGCAAAATGCTGTCGTTCCAACTTATTCAAGCGACATCGTTTTGCAATCGCCAACTTCAAATATCATCTGCTGGAGGACATTAGCTTCCTGCTGATTGTGATGTCACTGCTGATGACATCATCTACGCTTAGCGCTCCAGCTGATCTCTTCATCTGCTGATTCTTTAGCACGACGTCGCTTTATCTCTTGCGCTTCTCTTCACATCTTCTGAATCATAAGCGCTTGCGCTACTGCTGGTCTTTCTTCATCTGCTGAATCTAACCATCTGCTGATAGACATTAGCTTCCTGCTGATCTTTCTCGTTCCAGCTCCATCTAGCGATTCTTCTTAGCTTCTTGAATAGCGACTGTCAACAGATTCGTCAACAGTACTTATAACTGGAATCTTCTTCTTCGATCTATTTCTCCAGTAGACTTCTCAATTCCTGTTCCAGCTGGTTCAACTTGGCCTACGCCTGATTACGAACAACTGATTCAACTTTGGACGTCTCCATTGCTAATCCAGCTACCGTCTAAATGAATGCACCAACCAACTGCTGAACTTATATTGTGAACCATCTGCTGGATAGATTACTGCTGCTGCTGATCGTCTTCTTCGTTCCTAAAACCTGTACACTTAAGTGGAATTGTTAGAAACACAATAACAGGTTTTGTGTAATTCAAAACTTAATTAGGATCTGTCAAAACAGATCCATCACATGTGGATCTAATTCAGCAGCAGATGAAAGCTGCCCAGGATCTCCAAGACAGTTATGCGAATAAGAGGCGTCGACCTCTAGAGTTTCAGGTTGGTGATCAGGTATTTCTCAAAGTTTCTCCGTTTCGTAGTGTTATGCGCTTTGGACACAAGGGAAAGTTAGCCCCTCATTACGTCGAACCGTATGAAATTGTTGAGAGGATTGGCTCTTTGGCGTATCGGCAGTTGTTGCCTCCGGAATTGTCTTCTCTACATGATGTCTTTCATGTTTCCATGTTGAGGAAGTACAAGCCAGATCCGTCTCATGTTCTGAGAACTGACGAGGTTGAGCTAGATCAGACATTAAGCTATCAGGAATATCCCTTGCAGATCCTAGGCAGAAAAGAGAAACAATTGAGGAACAAAACCATTCCGTTGGTGATGGTGCAATGGAGCAAACATGGTAGGGAAGAAGCTACTTTGGAGCTTGAAGAAAAGATGCAGCGCGAGTGGCCACATCTGTTTGAGTAGCTGTGGTGCTAGATTTCCAGTAGTTAGTAGCTTCTGGTTGTTATTTTCTCTAGTTGCTGTTAATTGTTTGCTCAGTTATCTTGAACTCTTGGCCATGTGTTAGGCGAATTTCTGTTTTCGCTTTCTGTTGTTGTGATGTGTTCTGAAATTGCTGAGTGATTTCGAGGACAAAATCCTTTTTAGTGGGGGAGAAATGTGAGACCTGAAAATGTAATAGAAGATTAATTGTTGGATTAATTGGTTTTTAAGGAATTATGGTGGTTCAGATTTCTATTTGTAGGTTGGTTTGCATTTTTGGGTCAGATTTCACATTTAGAGCAATTCTGGAAGTTTTCGTATTTTTGAGTTTTGTCTAAGTGTTGGATTCAGTCGTTGTAATTCTACCAGCTGTTGCGAGAGAAGCAGCAGCAACGCTGACGTGGATTTCAAACGTTGGTGTTTTGGTCACAAAAATCAGCAGACAACGTTATATAACCCTGAAGCGAAGATGTTTTGGTGAATAGGAACCAGCTGGTGGTTTGTTAGCGCGTTTCTTAGTAGAGACCAGCCGTTGGATAAAAATACGTCGTTTTGGGAATTCAGCAGTTGGTGTGTTTCCTCTAGTAGCGATCAGCTATTGGGTTATGCGACGCGGTTTGCATTTAGTTGAAACACAGCGTTTTGGGTATCAGCTGGTGGTCGCGTTATACGTTTACTGTTGAGGAATATGATGCGTTATTTTATCCAGTCGCTGGTTTTGGTTGATCAGCTGTTGACAGTAACGATGACGTGTGCTATGCGACGTTGTTTGGTTAAGTTGATGCGACGCCGTTTTGCATAGCATTGTTTGAGGATTCAGCTGTTGGTTTATTTTGCGATTGCTGGTTGTGTTAACAGCAATGCTGCTGGTTGGGTTCTCAGAGATGTCGACTGGTTTTGTCGGTGGAACTCGCTCTTGCTACTGTCAGCTGGTGAGAAGTATATATATATGAGAAGACTTGGTCTTCGACTAAGATATCAGATTCCATACTTAGCGAAATAATTCTCCCGATTGTTGTTCTTCGCTTAGGACCCTAGAACACTGTTCACCGTAGTATTTCTCCGGCAATTCCCATCGTCCGGTCACCGTTTAGTACGTTTGAAGTAGCGTTGGACTCCTCTCGTGAAGCTCTTTCATTCTATACCATTCTCGTAGGCTGTTGTTAGCTGGAAGTAAGATCGCGAAGTTGTTTACTTCGGCCGTGTGTTCGCTATTCAGGTAGCATTTCGAATTAGCGATAAGATCTTACCTTAGAGCTTTGTTATTGAGCTTCCTGTTGAGTAGAATGGTAGAGTAATTGCTTGTTGTAGTGTATAACTCCCAGCCGTAAGTTATTGTGAATTACCGTGACCTTCTGTGTAGCTTTTGAGATCTGTGCGTTGTGTGTTTAGCAGGTTTCAACCAGATCTCTCGGGTCCCTTGTTGTGGTAATTGTGCTCAGAATTAAGGTACGGATTTCGAGCTTGTGAATCAGCAGGTTTATGGATTGAGTGAATTGTAGTTGCTGATATCGTGAGATGTTTGTGTATGTTTGCTGTTGTGTTTGCTGTTTTGCATATGAGTTATGCTAGTTGTTGCATACACGCATTATCATCTCATTTCAGCTATTGCAGCCATTGCTTTGTTGTTGTTGCTCTGTTTCTTACCAGGATGCGAGGGCGAGCGGTGATTCCGCACTCTCATCTCCCTGCTGGGATTTGTTAGCCCCTATGCGACGAGTGGTTAACTACCACAGTTCATAGGTTGGGCAAAGGCAGGTCGAGCTGTTGATGCATCTGGTATTGGTGGGCGAGTAGGGGTGAGTGGGTAGCGCCCACATGTCCTACACTCACCGTGGCCACACATATCTATTGCAGATTCCGTTGAGCTGTGCATTTAGTTCTTTGGCTCCCTTCCTTGGTTGTAGCCTTCGGCTGTTTTCCCTGGTCTCATGCATAGCATCTGCATTTTATTCTTGCTGTTTACTGCTGTTTTGTAGTTGCTCTCCGTACTGGGGTTTGATCCCATGTCCCTCTGGGGCTTGGTTGTTTTGTTGCCTGTGTTGTTTTCAGGGAATCCAGGTTTTGCAGCTGGTAGTGGGTTTAATCCAGCTGGAGGTGCCCCAGGAGGTGGTTAGAGTGTCCCAGTTATGTATATTATTTATATGCACTGGTATCACCGCGGGTGGGATGTCCCGGGTGATGCTTAGTTTATTGTAGCTGGCTGATAGCCAAGGGATACCATTTTTTGTGCTGCCTTGTTGTTTGTTGTAGCCTTTGTTTGGTTGGGTTTGTTAGCTGGGATATCTATTTTGAGAATAAATACGTATTTTAAATTATATTGTTTTAAACCGCCAGGCCAAAAGCAAAAATTTTACCCGCTTTTAGTAGCTTCCGCTTGTGTTTATGTGATTTTACTCTGTTGTGAGCACGAGGCCTGACAGATCACGCTCGCAAGACAGATCATGCTGCCATAACACAGGTCAGCTCTCGCTCGCTAATCAGCTCTCGTGCACTAAACAGCTCTTGCACGCGGTTCAGCTATCACAACAGATCACAAGCAGCTATCAATATCTAGATCAGGTTACGCGCTCAGACCAGCTCAGAGCATTCTGCCCAGCTTACGGTCTCCTGAACAGTACACATTACTTGGATTAGCACGCACGTCAATAGCTCAGCTTACACCGCTCAGCTCAGCACACACCTAATCTTGCCGTACAAAACAGTACACACCAAACACAGTAGTATCAGATCACACTGATGGATCAGATCACTCTTGGTCAGCTCACGCTCTTCAAACAGCTTTCGCCTACTCTGATCATCCACTCAGCTTACGACCGGCCCAAAAGTCATCAACATCTCTCACCAAAGTTGTTCATCCATTCAGCTCACAAATGACCCCGAAAGCTGTCAATATCTTTCAACAAAACTGTTCTTCACCCTCAGGTTATGCCTAAGCTGATTTAAATCGAACCACACAGCACGGTGTCCCTGATCTTACTACTCAGCTCAGACACTGCGTAACTCCCCAAAGCTGAATCCAGATTACGCCCAACTACCCAACCTCGCAGCAGCACAGAGCTGCTACACTGCCAGCTCACAAAAAGACAGATTAGATCACATGAACTCAGCACGGGCAACACTGTATAGCACTACTAAACAGCTTGCGCAACCTCGGGTCAGATCGCACCTTTCAAATTCATCTTTGGATTCTGTATCCAGCTTGCAACAACCAAAAAGTTCACGATACTCTCATATCGCAGTGCACACACTTGGAACAGCTCAACTCAGCTCGCGTCTGCTGCTCCTTACAAACAATACTTCCTGATCTCCTATCAGCTCAAACCGCTACACTAGAAAGTTGTGCATACCATTGACAGTTTCTGTGAGTTGGATCGAACTCCCATGGTGTTGGCTCATATTATTGGGGACATTATGGCGACCGTCCATTACAACTCTACATTGATGGGTCGTCTTGACACACGATAGTAATCGACGTCATATTATTGGACCCTTACTGGTCGTGAGGTGAATAAATGGGGGTTGCACCTGTTGCATTTGGGATCTACCTTTCGAGGATCATGGTTGGCTGATATTACTCGGGACCATGATTTCTTAATTGGACTCTGTGTACCCACTAGAAAACTGGCTTTCCCGATTTCATTAGATGGTGGCAAAATTGTTAAAATATTGGGAGGGTGATTCAAAAAATTTAATGACCATATTATATGTCTTAGTAAATTATTATAAATAGTCATTGATATATGTCTGTTTTCAATTCAATATATTTACCAGGACTATGCGTAATCCACTATCATTGATTCTTGATAATAACAAACTAAACAGAGGGAACTACCTTGATTGGTTACGGAATATCAGGATTTCGAAGAAGCTAGTATGTGTACTAGATAAATCTTATCCGAAAGAAGCACCTACTGACATCATCCCTGAGGAGATGAAGAAGCTTGAGACATGGTGAGACCATAATCTCAAAGCCAAGTGCTATATTTTGGCATGTGTGTCCAACGAACTGCAGAGGAGTTTTGAGGAAGCGGTGCATGCTACTGACATTCATCAGCACCTCAAAGAACTGTTTGGGAAGAACCTGCGAGCTAAGAGGTACATTACTACCAAGGAGCTCATGATGAGCCACATGCGAGATGGGACATTGTTCCAAGAGCATGGGGTACGCATGATTGGACCCATTGAGAAGTTGGTGAGCCATTATCTCGAACTTCCACATGAGCTGTCTGTGGATTTGTTACTTCTCTCTCTTCCTCCTGTGTTCATTAGTTTTGTGGTTAACTTCAACATGAACAAACTGGAGGCCAGTCTTGAAGAATTGGTCAATATGTTGGTCGTGTGAGGGAACCATCAAAAGGACAAACTTGTTCTCCTAATGGGCTCGTCTTCCTCTACGAAGAAGGGGCGCCCATAGGCAAAGGGGAGAAGTGATCTTTCCCAGCCAAAGGGGGCACTGCCAGCATAAGCCAAAGACGAAGTATTCCAAGCCGGACAAGTATGATGGTGTTTTCCACCCGAGCCACATGATTGTGCACTGTTAAAATGAAGCGTGATAGTCGAAACCCTTCACAACTATGGCACGCTAGACTAGGTCATATATCCCTAAGAAGGAAGAACAAGTTAGTGGGAGAGGAGATGTTTGAAATATCTGACATCAAATCCCTACCTACTTGTGAGTCCTGTACAAAAGGGAAAATGACTAAAACACCTTTTAAAGGTATGAGCGTGCGCATGGACTGTTGGATGTGATCCATACAGATGTGTGTGGCCTACATAGTGTCCGGACTAAGTATGGACACACCTACCTCATTGCCTTTACCTATGACTACTCAGGGTATTAGGTATTTATATTTAATGAAATATAAATCTTAATCCTTTGAAAGGTTCAAGGAATTCAAGAGTGAAGTGGAAAACCAACTGGGCAGAAGTATTAAAACATTTCGATCTGATCGAGGTGGAGAATACTTAAGCGTAGAGTTTTTGGATTATCTTAAAGAGAACGTGGTTCTCTCTCAGTCAACACCTCCATGGACACCACTACTAAATGGCGTAGCGGAGCATCGTAATTGAACCCTGATGGACATGGTTCGATCTATGATGAGTTTTACTGAGCTTCCGTCCTCGTTTTGGGGCTATGCGCTCGAACGGAGGTATTTTTGTTGAACAATGTCCGCACTAAAGCGGTGAAAAATACTCCATATGAGATATGGAATAGTAAACCGCCCAGGTGCTCGTACTTGAGAATATGAGGATGACATGCTTACGTGAAGCAGACAGTGGGAGATAAACTGGATAATGGATCCATCTTATGTTACTTTGTGGGGTATCCAAAGAACTCAATTGGAACTATTTATATCATCCCAAGGAAAAAAAGTGTTTGTTTCCAAAATTCCACCTTGTTGGAGAAGGAATTCTACTAGATAGAAAAGATAAGATGATAGAACTCGAAGAAATTTGAGATCAACCCAAAGCGAGTATTGTACCGCCAACACCTCAAGAACCAATCATTAAGGTTAACGTTCCTAGGAGATCCGAAAGGGTCCCTAGACCTCCCGTCCGGTATGGTTTCCTACTTGAAGAGGATCAAGGTTATCCTGAAGTTGGATGCAATCCAAGAAACTTTAAGGAGGCAATTTCTGATGTTGATTCTTCATTATGGATTGAAGCCATGCAGTCTGAGATAGACTCCATGTGTGAAAACCTAGTTTGATCCTTAGTAGATCCTCCTGAAGGAATTGTTCTGATAGGATGTAAATGGATTTAAAAAAGAAAACTTCGGACTGATGGTAAGGTGCTGACCCTCAAGGCATGATTGATGGCAAAAGGTTACAAAGGCCAGAGTTGACATTGATGAAAATTTTTCACCAGTCGCTATGTTCAAGTCCATAAATATACTGCTAGCCATAGTTGCATGGTACTATGAGATATGGCAAATAGATGCGAATATTGTGTTCTTAATAGAAACATTATAGAAGAGATCTATATGATGCAATCTAAGGGATTCACATCTGTTGGAAGCACAAATAAGGTGTGTAAGCTTCAGAGATCAATATACGATCTCAAGCAGGCATCAAGAAGTTGAAACCTGAGATTTGATGAAACGATTAAGGAATTCGGTTTTGTCAAGAAACCGCGTGTACGAGAAGTTGAGGAAGTTGTGACGTTCCTCGTAATTTACGTTGATGACATTCTACTCATTGGGAATGATGTAGTAATGCTGCACTCAACAAAAGTATGGCTCTCTCGAAAGTTTTTGATGAAGGACTTAGGTGAAGCATCTTATATTCTAAGAATTCAGATCTATAGAGATAGATCGAAGAGGATGCTCGAACTCACCCAAGAGACCTACATCGACACCATATATAAGAGGTTCTCTTTGGAGGATTCCAAGAGAGTACATCTACCTATGTGTCATGGTGTTACTCTATCCAAGTTCATGTCTCCAAAGACTGACGAGGAGATAGAGATGATGACCCATGTGTTGTATCCATCGGCAATAGCTAACATAATGTATGGTATGATATCTATGGCCTGATTTCACCTCTGCTCTGAGTGTCATGAGAAGATATCAGACAACCCCGGCCAAATTCGTTGGAAGGCCATGGAGGATATTCTTAAGTACTTGAGAAGGACTAAGAATATATTCATGGTCTATGGGGTAGAGAATTAAAACTTGAAGGCTACACTGGCTCTAGCTTCCAGAGTGATGTTGCAAACCTCTGGATTTGTATTCGAGCTCAATGGGGGTGCTGTCTCTGGGATGAGTTCCAAGAAGTGCACCACTGCGTATTCAACCACTGAGGCTGAATACATTACAGCATCAGATGTTTCCAAGAAGGACGTTTGGATGAGAAATAGTTGGGTGTAATTCTTGAAGTAATTGGTATAGTCCCAGTATACTGTGACAACATGGGTGTCGTTGCTAAAGCAATGGAGCCGAGGTTTCATCAGTGATCCAAACATATACTGAGAAAGTTTCACATTATCTGGGAAATTGTGGGAAGAGAAGACATCATTGTCGAACGAGTCTCCTCTGCAGACAAAATTGCTGATCCATTTATGAAGCCTTTGCCAGGACCATTTTTTGAGAAATATCGCGAAGCAATGGGACTATGTCTAATGAATAGTTGGCTATAGAGCAAGTGGGAGATTGTTAGAGTAGGTGCCCAGCTATCCAACTGGTAGTAGTGGGCTTTGTTGACTCTACTATAAAAATGATCTTTATTCATATAATATACATTTACATGGCATTATTTATCTTTGCTTTTATTGCTTAAAATTATTGGATAAAGACCTTGAATGCACTATAGTTATGTTTGTGATAACGGGTTTGATGGCTATCAAGAAATACATCTAATAGTCACTGTGTGTTCCAAACAAGTTCCTAGTCGATTGGACCGTCCAAAATAGGACAAGGGCCGCCCGAGCTTGAGACTAGCATCTGCGATGCAAAGTACCACGTTTCATTGGTAGGAAACATAGAGATGTTCTGAGCATGGAGATGGATAGTGACCTGGTGATCTATCGAACTACCCGCATTTGGACTTTCCAAGTGGTTATCATTTGTCGAGTGGATTAAGTCTGAGGTCTTGGTTGTACATATTAGTCCTCATTACTCAAAACATCATTGAGACTCTATATTCTAGTTGCCTCACTTCGACTAGTTTACCGACTCCATGAGTGTCATCAGGTGGAGAGGTTGGATGAGGTCATAACGCATGTAGGAGTAGATGTTTTGTTGTCAAAGATTCACCACTCGCCTTGGTGCAGGGTTATCCTATGCTATCTGAGAAGATAATTGTGTGACAAATATTTGGCCAGAGTACTAGGTGCTTTAGGTAATTGGTTTACCTAGTAGCACATGCAATGTCACGATTTGATATCCAAGATGTATGCAATCTCTAGTGACTCTCGATTTACCAACGGCAATGATTCAGTCGGGATATTTTAGCTGAAATAACCGTACTGTCAGGCCTCGTGCTCAAATCAGAGATAAAACATACAAACACATGCGGAAGCTATTAAAAAACGGGTAAAATTTTCGCTTTTGGCCTGACGGTTTAAAACAATATAATTTAAAATACCGCAATACTCAAAATATATATATCCCAGTTATAAACAACCAACAGTAGCATAACAACAACAACAATAACATTTATCAGACTCCAATAACAATATACAATAACGAAGCACAGGTCATCCCCCTGGCTAACTATACTGATACATATAAATATGCTATACGCAACTGGGATACTCTAACCACCTCCTGGGGCACCCCCAGCTAACAACAACAATAACATTTATCAGACTCCAATAACAATATACAATAACGAAGCACAGGTCATCCCCCTGGCTAACTATACTGATACATATAAATATGCTATACGCAACTGGGATACTCTAACCACCTCCTGGGGCACCCCCAGCTGGGTTAAAACCACGACCAGCTGTAAAACCTGGATTCCCTGAAAGCAACACAAACAAGGAAAACAACCAAGCCCCAGAGGGACATGGGGTCAAACCCCAGTACGGAGAGCAACTGAAATAGCAAAAAGAATGCATAAGATAAAATGCAGATGCTATGCATGAGACACCGGATAACAGCTGAAGGCTACAACCAACAAGGGAGCCAAGGAACTCAAACATAGCTCCACGAGATCAGCAACGAATCAGTGGACACGGGTTGAGTTCAAAGTGTGGTAATGAGCCACTCGCCTTGACACTCCACCCAAATACCAGATGCATCAAACAACTCAACTTGCCGTTGCCTCGCCCATGAACTGTGGTAGTTAACCACTCGGCGCATGGTGGCTAACAAATCCCAGCAGGGAGATGAGAGTGCGGTATTGCCGCTCGCCCTCGCATCCTGGTAAGAAACAACAGCAATACAACGGAATACGAAGCAATGGCTGCAACAGAATATGAATGCAATATGGAAAATGCGTGTATGCATAAACATAGCAGCTAAACACACAACAGCCATCACATATGCACACAGCAACATCCACGGCAATGCACAACAGCCATCTAGCATTCAATCTCACGCCAATTCCCAGCTACATCAATCTCAAATCCGTACCTTAAACTTCTGTGCAACAATTACCACAAAACAGGCCCGAGAGATCTGGATTGCAACCTGCTAAATACACACAACAAATCTCAGGCTCAACACAGAATGTCAGGCCCCGTGCTAATTACTAACAATTAACACATAATAAGCACATAAACACGGAAGCTTAAAATCAGGGCTTAAAAATTTTTCGAAATACAATGGGCCTGAACTTCAAATCATACATTCAAAATATTCAATACTCAAATATGAGTTGACTCAAACTCAAATGCAACAAGTAACAACAAAATATCAAATCAAATACAGATCCCCAATACATGATAACACGGGGCATCCCCCGGTTCAATACATACCGGGAAATCATCGGTCCGTGATCATCGGGGCCCGTCAGCCCATCACAGCTCGGCGGTAGACACTCGTATCCGGTAGTCACCGCTCCGATGATAGCGTTGGACTTTTTGGGCACGACCAATCAGTCGGCCAGTCACAACGTGGCACCCAATCAGGTTATCAAATCAAATCTGTAAATCAGGCTCAAGATGTATGCATGAATGCCATTCAATATCCATGCTCAATACATACAATGCCTAAACGTAAAAACAGTATGCATACTTAACCAAAAACAGCAACTGGTTCACGTAGGCACATAACAGTAAAGCCACAGATTCCACAACATCGAATTATAGACATGTTAAAGCTCAAAGTGTTGGGGATCCGGATCCGCCCCCCGGCGAGGCAGCGGAAGAACATAGAATAAAAGCCGGGAGACGATCAATACGAAAAATTCAAACAAACTATGACATTCATAGGATGTTTTAGACGATTACCTTGCTGGCACTTGTGCCTGGCTCCAACCGTAGTTACAATAACGTCGGCTCTTCTTGGTAGACTGCGGTAGATATCGCCAATCCGGTCCACGACCAGAACCGAGACTCCTTCGTCAGCCTGCACTAGAAGCACTGATGAATTCTGCACGAACGGATTCTCCTCGTCGAGTTGGCCGGAAACAACTTTCCGGCGAGAGAAGCGGCGGCGGCGGCGGCGGCTTATGAGAGGAAAAGGGGCGGCCAACTTTGAGTATTAGGTTTAGGGTTTGTCTAATTGTGTTGTGTGTTAGGTTAAGTCATAATCCCATATTAAATAGAATAGGTGATGGGTTTTGGATCCGGCCCAACGGGCCCGGGTCCAACGGATGAACATTCGTTTCATCTCCATCACCGAGACTTCACCGTAACTCCGATCGCCGATCAGATCGGACCGATCGACTCAGTTTCCGAAACTGAATATTATGATCTGAAAAACCATTTTTCAGAACCCCAGTGCAAAATGACCGTTTTGCCCCTCAACAGCGAGAAACCCCGGTTTGACCCCTGTTGACTTTTAGGAAGTCGCACTTCCCGAAATCCTCTTCTCGTGCTCATCACATTGAGCTGAGTATCCGTGCGGGAATCTCAAATCTAGTACTTGTGTGACCCTCAATGGTTCAGGGATACAGCTATCCGTGGGCCCACAACCATTGATGTTCCGGAATCACAATTCCGGACTTGCCCAACGGATCATGGTAAAGCGTCTAGCAACATCGCCACATGATCCCCTAGGTATCACTGATAGTGCCTGCAAGAACCAGTTGGTCGTGGTTAGCGTACAGTACGGTCCTTTCAATCCATATATCCCGATCAGATCAACGACCAT